>BGNK01002409.1:85912-95918 GCA_003297005.1 Symbiodinium sp. clade A Y106
GCGGCGGCGGTGGCCAACAACACGGTCACAATAGTAAGCTTCGTCGTTGCCATACTTGTGGCCAGACCATCTTGCGTGCGCTGCCGGGAAGCCAGCCTCCGTCACCGTGATGCCAAGCATGACAGCCTTTCAGCACCCGAGCAGATCTGTGCCGGCTCTGTATGCATTCACCTACGACGGTATCACGAGCCGTCTAAGACCGAAGCAGAGCGAAACTCTTGTGCCGTGAAAGAAATGAGAGGCTCTGTGAAGACGGAACCTTGCACCCGCTGGCCGGAAACAATGCAGCCGGACATCTCTTAAGGCATGGACATCTTCCAACTAAAGCATCCGGTTGAGCATAGTCCTTCAAGAGCAGCGCATTCAAAAAATTCCTCAAATAACAGTGAAACTGCCACACATGTTCTGCAATCTGGCAGAGCCTGACGAAAGACGGCAACTGCTCGCCAAGAATGAAGCCGATAGACCTGCGGCAACTTGCTTGCTGCAGACACATGCTACTTATTCCACAACGGCTAACGGCACCGCAGGGCGTGCCGATGCAATGGCACAAGCCGTGCCCATCATCACACTGACCTCGTTTAGGCTTGGCATGAGCCAAACCAAGAACCAACATGCTTGCCGGTACCTCTCGCAACAAGTCCTCGAATGTTTCGAGGACGTGAGGCTCAAGTTGTAGCGCCAGACTTCTCTTTCCCTAGGGCGCGGAATCGACATGTTTTGAGTGTGATCATCTGCTGGTGTCGGCTTCCCGGCGTCCCGAGTTCGGAAGCGCATCTCTTTGAGGTTGTTCAAACAGGACACCTCGGGCTCGGAGGCCAAACCAGCGAGAAAGACTCCAACGGACGAGTTCGCCGGGGCCAGGACGACATCGCAGGGATTCAAGGCCTCGTTTAGGCCTCCGAGGCTTTGCGCACGGCAAAGGCTCTCCACCTGAGGAGTCTGGCATGCGACTGTCGATCCTGGTGGACGTTCGTGCCCCGCCTTGCGTGTGAAGTCGTCCACCTCGATTGCCAAACCGTACCTGCACCGAAGCATGGCAAGAAGAACTTTGCCATCCACAGCCCTATTGCAGCCTGCTTTCGGAAACAAACGACCCCACTAACTTACTTATGGCGGAAGACCAACACGCAACTACTGAAAGACAGGGTGTTATTTGTTCGGTACAACCCCACCTGCAAGTCAGGGCTTGCACATTTCGTTACATTGCCAAAAGGATTTGGCAGGTAACTGCCAAGACTGGGAAGAGGTCGGAGGGCCTGCTTATGCGACATTATCTTGTTGCTTCCATGGTCAGCCTTTTTTTGTGTTATTGTTGTTTGGCCGCGTCCTTGTTTGGTAGGGAGCAGGAGTAGGAGGTAGGAGTAGGAGTAGGTGTAGAACTAAAACCAGAATTAGGAGCAGGAGCACTACTACTAGTACGATTAGGAGCAGGAGTACTAGTACTAGTACGAGTACTAGCACTAGTACTACTACTACTTCTACTACTACTACTACTGCTACTGCTACTGCTACTGCTACTACTATTACTACTACTACTTCTTCTACTACTACTACTACTACGACTATTTCAATTGCAGGCTGCGCGAGCGTGCTCTGCGCTTAGCGGGCGATTACGCTTTGGCACTCACTATTGGGTTAAAACCGACTTCGGCTCTATTCGGAATGGCAAAAGTAAAAGCACCCAGACAACCGACGTAGTAGTAGTAGTAGTAGTAGTAGTAGTTCTTGTTGTAGTGTAGTAGCAGTAGTAGTAGTAGCAGTAGTAGTAGTAGTAGTTCTTGTTGTAGTGTAGTAGCAGTAGTAGTAGTAGTAGCAGGAATAGTAGTAGTAGTAGTAGTACTGGTAGTGGTAGTAGTAGTACTAGTAGTAGTGTTGTTCGTGGAAGTAGTGGTAATAGTGGTAGTAGTAGTAGTAGTGGTGGTGGTAGTAGCAGTAGTCGTAGTCGTAGCAGTAGCAGTAGTCGTCGTAGTCGTACCAAGCAGCAGTAGCAGTAGTAGTAGTAGTAGTAGCAGCAGTAGTAGTAGTAGGAGGAGGAGGAGGAGCATAATTAGTAGCCGTGGTAGTCGTCGTAGTAGTAGTAGTAGTAGTAGTGGTAGTAGTCTTAGCGCTAGTGCAAGTTCCAGCTCCAAAGCCAGCCAGCCCGCCCCAGCCCCAGCCCTGCCTAAACCCTGTCAAGCACCCCCCCGCCCCCCGCCCCACACCAAAAAAATTCGATATAATGGCCACAGGGGAAGAAAAGTAATAGCCACAGAAATTATCCACCTGAACAGGTCCTGACACGACACCTGACACGATCACATGCCTCGGTGCCGAGCAAGTCTCAAGGCGCTTCAAGAAACGACACTCATCTAGGCTCCACGATTTTTCCGATGCAGTTTCGATAGGGGTTGACACATACGTGCATGTCCTGTTGATTTCCAGAACTAAGTCTATGCGGTCCGCCTATATCGTTGGCTTTTGCATACTCTTACTAGCCAATGTACCATTGCTGTTTCACCACCTTCATGCTGGAGGATGTGCAGGAAGCAAAAGGTTTACGATCGCGATAGGCGTTGTGGTGCTGCGAACGGCACGCTTGCCCCCGTTGCAGTGCAGTACCAAGTGCTGCTCTGCGTAGTTAAGAAGCTTTGATCCTTCCAAACTACCGCAGCACACAACGGGTCAGGCTAGCCGGCTAGCTGCAACAATAGCGACAAGGAAAATATCCGCGAAATCGTTTCACTGCGGAACATGAAAGCCTGCAGTCGTACTACTGGACGAAAGATAACTGGCTCTGTAAGGGTGCACATGTCATCATCTTGCGCGAACTCCTACATGCAGCCATGTGGTGCTGACTGCCGCGCGATGTAAAAGGTATACTGTGGCATATCAAGACCTGCTACATTTGGTTCTGTGCTAGCAAAAGCTATGCTGTGTCTTGCCAAGCTGTATGCTGCTCTAAGTGTATCCATCTTCTATGCACGTATGTATGTATGTACGCATATGATATGATTCCTACTGCCATACCTCACTACGTATCGTCACACAGTGTTTTGCATGAGTATACATGATATCTTGTCGTTCTATGCTCTGGGAATAGTGGGTGCAAGCTCCGCCGCTAGGCATGGCTGACACCAATCATTGCATGCTGTCAGCGGTAAACGAACAGTTCATGCTACGATGAATAATTGTGTTTGGTTTTTGACCCAAGCGTAAAATCACACACAAAACGTTACAAAAACAAACCCACCGGCCAAAAAATGCACAGGCCCGCGAAACAGCTCAGAGCTATGTTTGTGTTTTGGCACAGGCATCAAAACAACATGTCCAATGCTTGCGGTAGGCAACATGTCAGAGCATCGGTTACACAAGTGATCGAAGCCACAGTTGGCTGCTGGCTTGAAAAACCTTCCAAACGGACTTGCAATCAACGAGCTCAAACCCGCAACCGTGGCAAATGTTGCATGGCCAGATCGCAGGGCGCTTCATCTGCAACTGCTCTTGCACGACATTGCCCAGCGCTCCCACGACTCCCTTGGCTCTCGAGTCTGCCTGGTGACAAAACATGCTGCCGGTTTGTGCAGATGCAGCAAGATGCAGTATGAGTGGGCCAACCTGCCTGGCGCTTGCCCCAAACTTCCGGCTGCCTTGCGATTTGCTGCTGACTTGACCGACAGCATTGTCATCGGGGAGCGTCCATCCGCAACTGAGGTATTCACAATGGCGCCTCACCAGTGGTCAACGCAAAGCTTCTTGGAACTTCGGTGCATGAGCTCAGAGCAGGTCCGTCCTTCGGAGCTTTGCTTCCAGTGGCCGAGTTCCCGCCTCTGCTCAATTCTGTCGGTGTCCCCGCCATGCTGGAAGCATTCCATATTTGGGCTGCGACGCAGGCTTATTGAAACATGCTCCTCAGAATGAAATCTTTAAATCGACTATGGCACATGCCTGAGAAAGGCCTCTGCGATGTCAGCCCGCAAGCTTTCTGTGTGGCGCGGCTCCTGCAAGGGAGCAGGCGGAAGCAAGCCTCTGTGAGTCTGGCAAGCGAGGTGCCTGATCACGCACAACAGATTGCGGTTCTCAGAGGTCTCCTCGGGGGCACGACCTAGAAGGGCTGGGCGTGGCGGCCGGATCGGTCGACGCCCCTTCGATTCCTGCTCAGGCCCAGGGCATGTTTCACTTCGCGCCTGTCTCTGTGTCCTGTGCCTGGTCTAAGTAGTTCGAGTCAGATGACCTGTAGCGATGCAACATGATGCGCTCCCTTTTCACAACACATCGCTTAACCAGTTTATCACGGTTGCCTGGAAGATGAAGGTTGGGACAAGTCCTGAACAACTCAGGACTCGAAATCCACCATGCAAGGATGAAGGGATGCCTCAACGCGATCTGACCTCAGTCGATCCCAGTCATGCAATCTCTTCCGTATCTCATCTGTCGCAAGGCTGTGCAAGGCCCAGGCCGGTCTTCTCGCTCCCGCAAATCCACGCTGCATGCGTTCATCCGAGCGGTCTATGCGCATGGTTTTGGCAACCCTCAAAAACCACGCCCGGAACTGTGTCTCTCCGCATCGGCGGGTGCTGAAACTTGCAAGTAAAGCACTGCTTCGAATCAAAGACAGCCGGAGTCATTGGAGGCAATTGTCTTCTTAGCCCCTCTATGCTATGCATGCGGGTTGGTTGCAGTGGTTGCTGCTAGGCTGGGGTAAGGGTTAGATGTCAGCTTCCATCGACGCTCGAATGGTTTAAACGCTGCGAAGGCGACGTAATCTTCGAGAATATTCGGATCAGTCCTAGAGGCAGGGGTAGCCGTAGGCTCGCAATTGCAGGAAAATGAGAAACAGTCGCCTCCCCTGTTCCTGTTGGTATTGCTTGTCCTCCTCCTCCGCTTCTGAAGTCTACGACGGAGAAATCTACCAGAGTACTGTTCTAAAGCAAACAGACCAAAGGAAACAAGTGAAATGCGATCATACGAGTGAGAGCTGCTGATCTTCCACAGTGTAGCAGTGGCAGCAGAACCAGTACTTGCCGTACTGTAGTACTGCAGTTAGCAACAACAGCAACAACAACGACGACGGCAACGACATTGCAATTACCTAGTGGCTGTCCAGCGCCGGGTGCCACAACACTCAGGAACGGGAAGTCTCTGCTGCATGAGCAGCTGTGGCTTCAGAGACGAACGCAGCTTCGATTGGAAACCGAATGAAGCCCATCGACAACATGAACAACATTCCAGAAGCTGCTCTCACACGCTGTAAGAGCCGCCTTGAACCGAAACCGGCAGACAATGAGAAAAGCCAGCCCTGTGCAAGGATTGTCTTTGGGATGCTTCTCCGACGAAGCTTCTTTTCCTTTCAAGCTGAGGCCAGTGAAAACGATGAGCATTAACGCTGCACTTGGCTTGAAAGATCGCGGTCGAATGGCGGCTGCGTTGAATGACGATCACTCACATGCGGTGCTTGAAGCGACACACGAACAGAAGATAAGCATTGATGTTCCAGTGCAGGTCGGCGGCTTTCTAGCTCACAGTTTGCTGCGAACGTGGCGCAGACACCTCTCCGCTGCGGTGTGCCTTCAGGTAGCATAGCTGGATGTACCGACATGTTTGTTTCGATTGGCCTACTAGCACCAGAACTAAGCCCCATGCCCGGATCCTGCCAGCAATCCAGCTCATTCCCTGCAAAGCAGATGCGGACTTGCTGCCAGATACGACTTCCGCAACGTGCGAAGCATTGACATGCAAGTGCACTACAAAGGTTGTCCATAAAGAAGTGCTCGAAAAGAGAAACGACAAGTAGCCAAGTGTCTTAAACAAACGCATGAAATCTCTCAAGTGTGACAACCCTTTTATTATGCACAGATTCGTTCCGAAGCTAAGGGATTGATTGCCGACACGCAGGATCAACTGAGCTGCTGTGATTCATATCTCGAGGATGTTGTAGAATGCTGACTTTACTCAGCCATTGGATCATACGTCTCAGCCACGCCATCACAGCTCCCGAAGTAGAGCCATCAGGGTCTCTCAAGTTCTCGCAAGCATGTGCAGTAGTGCTATCTACTCATTCAGACCAGATTGCATCTGGAAGACGTAGTGGATGCACAGCTGACTGCATTTACGAGATGGCAGCTGCGCCTCACGAAGGCCTTCTCCAGTCAAGGCACAGCAACTTTGAATCTGCAGCAGGCCACTTAGCATGAAGGGCCTCTCTCTGATTCTACAGACTGCGGCTCAACCTGCCACTCGTGGGTGAGGATCTTGTGCAGCGACAGGTCTTGTGCGATCTGGCCAGCATTGCGGCTGCCCTGGATGTCCTTCCAAAGAAATTTCAACAAGGCACAGCGAAGGCGAACACTATACTGGAGCAGACAGCGTCCTGCTTGTTGGCAAGAACTAGAAGGCAAGCATGTTTCAGATCCTCCCACGCAAGAGGCTCTTGCTGCTGTATCCTTGTTGAGATACAAGTGTGCGTCATTATAGGGTGTTGCCGGCACATAGGCTGTTACTGCATCCTTTTGCTAGCCGCAATCTGCTGCAATGCTACAGAACTGTCAATGAGCAAGCCTCAGCTCTGCTTTCTATCAAATATGACTATGTATGACATAAAACCCGTGACTGGCTCCATGTTCGAGAAGTCCGAGATTGTGCCGGGTTCCTCATGCAGAACAACATTGAACAACTCCATCTTGGCCAGAACCATGTTTTCCTGCGCGGGAGTCGGAACCGCGAACCAACTCAGAGAGTAGAGTGGCGTTCATAGTTTAAGCTCGCTGCCGAGGCCGTTCATTTCACACAATGCAGACAGCCAAGCTGGAGAACGTGATGGCCACGGCAAGGCCTACAATCAGGAAACCTAAACTGCAGAAGGAACAAGCGAACTTCAAGATGGAGTGTACTCTGGAATGATCACTCCCTCCGGGCGAAGAATACCAAAAATGTTCCCAGGAAGTGATCCCCCAAGTTCTGGCCAAGAATGGCTATGAACAGCGCACGATGACGAAGCGTTCATTCAAACAACTTTCGAACCTCCAGAATCTAGTTCATATTCTTCTAGCAGTGGAAAACAAACCTTGTCGCTCCTGGTCGTTGCTGTCAACAACAAATATGATGGCATCAGCCTCCTGCACAGAACGAATGTTTCTGCGAAGCTGCATGGTAGTATATGCACGGCCAACACCTCGAAATACGTAGACCAGTTGGCTCGCAGACTCTCCTGTCGACAGCTCTCTGCGAAAAAAAGAATTCGCTCCACGTTTGACAGGCTCCTGTCCACCAAGATCCCAAACCTGAAAAGTCAAGTTTTCGTGCTTGACTTCTTCTACCTCGGAAGGCAAGTCAGTGCAAAATTAGCGAGAAGAATGGAAACGAATCCGGTAGCACACGTTGCTTCCAATAGTCGGCTGCGTCAAAACAACCTCGATCCACAGCTATGACGTAAAAGTCTAAAAGGCTTTGTCACGAACCGACAAACTGCGCCTGGCCAAGATGTAGATTGTACAAAATGGTGGTCTTGCCGGCATTGTTCAACCCGACAATGACGATCCTCAGCCACACGCACCCAACTTGGTTTACACGAGGTGACAACTTGAAGAAGCTCATGAGTGCTTATAGTTGCAAGCGTCATAGCCACATGGCAGGCTGCAAAACTCACCATCCAAAAATCGGATTGCAAGGCTGGCTTTGCACCTCTGACATTAGCGTCCAGAACTTCCTCATTCCCAAATTGAACCTGGCCCAACGTGGTCACACAAGTTACACCCGAGCCGCCCCCGATATTGAAACTGGCATATGGCAGTCTCAATGGGTCAGACGAAACTTAAACAAGATCCGACACCGCAAAAAGAAACAACGATGCTTCAACAGACAAAGGTACGACACTATTCGTTTCACAGCATATACCCTGTCGTGCTGCATGTTCGGGTTGCTGGTGGCATCACATCCAATTGATCATTCACAAAGATTCAGACAGCCTACTGCAAAACCATGGCCCATGCTTTGACTGGCTGTGACACTGAGGTGCAAGCTTGCAGTCTTGGTCGCTTGCGAACAGTCGGCGCCACGCTCTGCTCGCCTGCAACTTGTAGGAGAATAAGACTTAGCTAGCGGAACAACACACTGAAAAAATCTTGGCCGGATACCCATATTCCCATTCTATGACGGTGAGCTGGACGAAGATAGACCCTTGGCTTCATCTAGCATGTCGCCACAGTTCAAAAGGCGTCGCAACAGGTCAATCAGCCCCAAGACGGCGACAACGATCCACGCTTTCCACGTCACTGTGGTCGTCATGGCTTCATGTTGGCATTGGCATCTTTAGCCCATATCCCATCATATAGGCGACTTCTTAGCGCATGAGCTGCGGTGCTCCGTTGTCCGGAAATTCGTAGGCTAACAAATGCTTCCAATGCAGTCCCACACGTTGAAACAAGCATGGCCATCAAGGAGTTATCTGGGTCATGTGAGGTTCTTGAGATGTCAAGCCTGTGCTGGGTTCCATCGATTGGAAGAAGCACTGTTTGGCCATCGTTCAGTGCGTTTGGGCACAGTGAATCTCAAGCAAAAAACCTGAGCAATGCCGAATCGCAGCAAGTGTGGCTTACTGACAAATAATGGCTTGTGGGATTCGATCAAAACTCCACAAAACAAAACCGCAGCTTCACAGCCCTAAGGGTCCATCCAACGGCAGCACAAACCTCTGACGCGGAGTGCCCAGAACATGCACGTAAGATTTGGACAACTTGTGGGGGAAAGAGGGGAGTCATGCACATGAGCAATCAGCCAGCAACGTCCCGGCCACTCCTGCCATTCAAGGCACCACAGTACCGTTGTGCCAGCACCGAACCAGTCAAACGTCTGCGGCCCTGCACCCGCCTACAGCCTGCAAAGAAGAGGCACCGGGCCCAAACCTGAGTGCTTGTGCACAAAAGCAAGGAGGCAAACTCTCAGGCCCAATGTGGCAGCTGCATAAACACTCAAATGCAACGCAGGCGAGATTCAGAGGGACAGTCCCAAAACATCCTTCCCGCCCCGTCCGATTTTCGAACCAAATTTCTTTGCTTTTTCCCAGCGTGACTGGAACTTCTTGTCTGGAAAATTGTTCTTCTGAAAGAAGCCGAGAAATCAAGTGTTTGGAATTTCCTCTTTGTTTCGCTTTTCAAAGTGCTTCAAAGCGATTTCGTGTGGCTCCTTCTTCCACCTCTGCTCGAGGTTGCGCTCAAGAACCTAGCGCCTTGCGCCCGTTGAGCTGCCATCCCAGGTGCAGGTGCTCTGGAAACCAGAGTTGACGTTTTTTCAAAACACAGCACATGCCGATTTGAGGTCAAACCCTCCTGTTCGCGCCAGTTGCAATGCGAGGCAAGGCTCTCTTAGCAATCGGCACCACGGAGCCTCAGCAGGTCCTTGTTCCGGACAGAGGATCGGGCTTACCACTTTGGCCAACGCTTGTATGGCGTAAAGTGCACGAAGGCAGTGGACCACTTGACACTCCGGACCGACCTCAATGGTTTGCCGTGTTTCCCGGCTGCTCAACTCCTGACTCTTTCTGACGAGTCTCAGCGTGTGCTCGTGAAAAGGATGCAACCACAGGGCGTGAGCCTGCGGTGCTAAAAAAGATGCAGGTCATCAGTGAGAGACGCACGTTGATTGAAGAAGGCAGCTGTACACATCGCTTGCTAACTGCGATGGAAAGCAAGAGCAGCACACCCTTCTTCTGTGCAGCGGCTGATGACCCGGACACTGTCCGAGTGCAACGGGTTGTTGCCAGAATGGGTGGAAGTAGTGCCTCGCTGCTGGAATCAAGAAGAGCCAGTGCGTGAATGCCTGCAGTACGCTCCGGAGGCCAGTTGCAGTCCGCGGACGGGCTTTTCACACAATTTGGCCTCTCTCCAGTGAATTTCTTTCATCTTTTACATTCGAAACAAAAACGGCGGAAAACAAGCAAGGCGTGCTGTGCATCGTCTGAGGCTGGTCCCCCCCCCCAGGGGTTTAACCCAGGTTTGAACGTTTGAACCTGGGTTCGGCCCCCCCCCGGGGG
>BGNK01002410.1:0-18756 GCA_003297005.1 Symbiodinium sp. clade A Y106
TCGCTTTTGTACGATATCCGACATGGCTATGTATTATTTAGCTAGGCATTTTATATTGTATACACAAAAAGCTAGCTAAATATACCCTAAAGGTATGGGCCACATATATATATATATGTGTGTGTGTGTGTTATTTACTGATGTATGGAGAAAAGACAGACGGAGAGAGAAACAGCGAGAGAGGGAGAGAGAGGGAGAGAGAGGGAGAGAGGGGGGAGCAAAGCAAACCAAAAAAAAGACTAGAAAGAGACAGAGAAAGATCCATGTATATGCACCGGCGTGTATACATAAGTATGTGCATGATTGCCTGTATACACACAGAGACACGTAAATCCCAGAACTTGCAACCCCAACAACAACCCTCACTGCGCTTCAACCATGCACCCCTGACTAGCCCCTAAGCTTTCAACCCCAAACCGTGAACCTTGCGATTCAAATCGCCAGGAAGTCCCAGACCCACCTTTTGTTGATGCAGGTACTCCAAGGCAAGTGTGATGCAAGCAGCGTAGCGCCTGCGACTCGAGCCAGCAAATACGAATCAGCTCATCGCTGAAGTCATTCCATTCTTATTAATACTACCGTTGCTCTTGCTATTATTGCTGGTGCTTTACTACAACACGACGACAACGACTACGACGACGACGACGAAGACGACGACGACGACTACTACGACTACTACGACTATACTAGTACTAGTACTATAGTACTAGTACTAGTACTGGTTACTGGTTACTGGTTACTGGTTATTGGTTACTGGTTACTGGTTACTGGTTACTGGTTGCTGGTTGCTGGTTACTACTACTACTACTACTTCTTTTCCTTCTCCCTCTTCTGATTTTACCACTGTTCGGCTAGCTAGTTGATGCCGTTGCTGTCCGTTGTCATCGTCACTGACTCGCCATTTCCGTCATGCTTCTTGTTGAAAGCACAGTCTGTGCGTGTGTCGATAGCCAGGCACTCCCGAAAACATGTTGACCAAGTCGGGATGCGAAATTGTACTCAACACGAACTCTGAACTCCAAACGGCTAGTCCACTCCACCGTCTTCACCCCAGCCTTCCTCCAAGTGCCCTCAAAGTGTGCGGCCCTTTGGGCGCTTCAGCTCTCAAAGGGCTTTGATGGGCTTGGAGTTTCGGGTTCCGGGACCTACGGCTCGAATGCCAGAACTCAGAACGCCTTGCCAGGTCTTCTGGAAGACCTTCCAGGCGGCCGCTGGAGGAGACGTGGTCCAGAATGCACGCGTTCAGGCTCTTATCGCCTTGAGAGCGGCTTTCCGAGTTCTCTCACGACCCTTTCGCGACTATCCCGGAGATCGAACGGGGCTTTTTGCAATCGTTGCCGCTGGCAAGTCTGCTCAACCTACCGCAGACTCTGCAGTGTTGTTGAGTCGGACCAGCATGTCTGGTTTCCTTCGGTTTAGCATTTGGGGTTTGGAGAGGAGAATGTTGGGGGATATCGCCCACGCTGTCGTTTACCTGGCTTTATGGCCACAACCCCGATCCGCCAATTCCGAAAATGAGACGCCATTCCGGTGTGCTAAACATGAGCTACGCGGTATAGATTTCCAAGGCAACGACAAAGCTCCATCAGCAGCGCGTAGTAGGACTGCGTCTGGAAAATATGAATCAACCTCCATCACAAGAGGCTGTCACTGTAGGAGACATGCAGGAAAATGGGCCCAACGCAATTTCCAGAGCTACAGGAAAAGTCCGTGGGTATCTAATGCTCTGACAATGCAGAACCTTTACGATTGATTCGGCTCAACAACTGAAAGGGGGTGGTTGCCAGGGTGGTCATGGGTCCTGTGAGGCGCATTGTAGCTGAAAGCCAAGCCCTGAAATTGGTTTTGGCGAGGAATTGCCAGGAGCGCTCAACTGTCCCCCCTCCAATCAAGACTAATCCCCTAAAGCCCGAAACCCTAAACTCACTATAGCGGCACTGGCAAGTCTGATATAGAAACCCTTCCAGAACCCGTAAAGCTTCCCGCTGCAGCGACCCAAGTTCCAACCCTCATAGCTCCCTCAGTTGCGGATTTAGATACCTTCATAAAACCAAAAGTAATTGAAACCCGAAAACTAACCCTCATAGAACTCTTTATACTTTATAGCAACTCACAGCCTGACGATGAAGGCGTGGCTGGACCTCCGGGGGCCGGAGCTGAGCTTCCGTTCTTTCCAGGGCATCCCCGGACCCCGCGGTCCCAAAGAGAACTTGGTACATGAAAAAATCAAAAATATAATTTTCTGGGATTTTTTGGTTTCTATATGCTCCTACAAGGCTTTGTAGTGTATGAAACAAAGGTAGGGCTTTGGGCGTCCAGTATAATAATATAAATCAAAACTATGGGAACTATACGGGGTGTTATTACTCATTTTTAGACCCCTACGTTCGGTTTGAGAGCTCAGGGCTCAAGAGGTTTGGGTTTTCCTGTAGGGATTGGAATCTGGGGTCTTAGTTATTATGATAAATCGTAAAAATGTAAGCTTTCACTGTTTCACAATCAGGGTGTAAGAGTTCGCGGTTTACGCCTCGCAGTTCATTCAGAAATTTGCGTCCTTGTGCTCTTTGTTTGGGGTCGCTTCAAGTGTTTGATGACAACCATATGTACAAAGATAGCCCTTCAAAACCCACAACCTAACAAACACCCAACAAAACAGGAAAAAAACAGTGAAACCTGACAAAAACCCACGGGAACCTGACAACAGGTTTGGCTGACGTCCACATCACAAGTCAGGGCCGCTTCTCTTCATCAGCATCTCTGTATCATGTTCCATTTTCGGTCACTTTGAACCGGCTCTGCACAAATCACACTCTATCGTCGATCGGAACAAGTCCGGGATTTTGTCGCCGCCCCATTGCGAAGAACCTCCAAGACCTGAAAAAATCCCACCAAAACCTGAAAATTCCCACTGCTTTCCCACCACAACCTGGAAAACCCACATGTTTCCTCACTTTTCCCACATTCTTCTCGGCCTTTGGATATCCTGCGGAAACCCGCAGGATATGAAGTCACGCTTCCTCACGATCAGGCGGCGCGGCTAGAACACGGGCCTGGAAGTAGCTTGAAAGCCATTCTCCACATGAGTTGCCTTTTTACACCCCGGTCAACATCACGCCTCCCGCAGGACAAGTGCACGTAGCCTTGCATGCACATCGCGGGCAGGACACACGGAGCACAGGAAAGTTTGCAGGATTGCGGTTGTCGCGCTCCTTGGCCGTCCTCTGCACCATCACAAAGCTTGAGTCTGCTTAAGCAACAGGAGGAGGCGGGGGAGGCGGAGGCGCCATTGGTGGTGGAGGCTTCGGTTCTACAGGGGGCAGCCGGCGCGTGGGAGTAAGGATGGGCCAATTTATCGCTCCAAGGCAGTGTTCACAGAAGGACAAACAAAACGCCAGTCGTGGTGAATCACCATGGCGGCAGCATACGTCCCGTCACGCAGCTGCGCATGTGCCACAGCGAGCTCCTACTGGCAGCCATCTCCAGAGCAACTGCCACTGCTGCAACGTAACACCAAGAACGTGACCTTTGATCTGCTTTGCCGCTGTGTCAACTCCGAAGCTGTTTACCAAAAAAACCCTGCTCTCCTGGCCTGCATGCCAAGCAACTGGCAACAGTGCAATGTTGCCACCGATTATCAAAGCGTCGGCCCAATCTATAATTTTCATTGCACCAGGTCCATTGTCCAAGATGAATATTTCACTTGGATGACAGTCAAAAAACGGCGCCGACTTCGTATCCAAGAAAGCCAACGTGTCAGCTAAAAAGGTCAGGGCACCGACAAGGTTGCACCCAATCGGCTGTAAAATGACATCTCTCATGCTTGCAGTGCTGGGCACAAACTCCCACACCGAGAAAGTAAGAGGCCCAGTGAAACACACCAACAAGGGAAAAAGGATCGAATGGCACGCCCTCATTGCAGCTTCATCTCTCTTCGGATTGCTGCAGTGTTGCTGTCATAGCCGAGGGACCACCACGCTTGGGGGCTTCTACAGCGACTGGCATGCTGTCATCGCTGAGATCCTGGCCATCAAATCGTGGTGGGAACCGTTCGGCATCGAAGCAACGATGCTGGGGCCCCAACTGGTTTTTGAAGGGGGTTCACGTTCTTTCGTCTGGCCTGCGTGTGCTTCGCAATCAGCCCTAAGCCCCAAGCCCCAAGCCTCACCTAAACCCACGCGCAAAGCCGGCCACCTTCATGGTCTGAACCATCTGAAGAGAGCAGCGCTCACAACGCATTTGTCAGCCAGAGCCAAAATCGCGGCGTCTGAGCACTATGGGTTGGACTGGGTGCCCCATCGATACAGCCGCTGCCAAGCTCCTGACCCCACCCGCGATCTTGCAACTCGAAACCGCTGAAAACCTCACGCTGGCCAAGATTGAGGAATTCTGCATATCCGGCGTGACGGTCGGCGTGCACGGAGCGTTGTAATCGGTGTCTCTTGTCAACCTCATGGATGACCAGCTCGGTGGCAGCACAAAACGCATTTACCAGCCCTGAAGCTGCAAGAAGCATCACTGAAAACACTCAAACGCAATGGAGGTACCACCTAGTTTAACATGCACATGGCTTCTATACAGCTTGAAGCTCTTGTGCCAGTTTACGATACTGGATAGTGATGGAATAATTGTGAAACACTTACTTCACTTAATTCTGTCCCATCATCGTAATAATGGAAACATGCGGCAGACGCAACACAACACGTGGCAAGCCCAATAGCAGCAAAGGCTGCAGAATGTGGGGCAGCGGAAGTGAATACAGATGCCTTGCATTGTCAATTTGCAACCATCACTTATGAAAGAACGCATGCGCAGAAGCTGAAGCATGACGGTATACTTCAGTCAAAAACTGTCCGCTCGAAATCTACGGTGCGTGGGACTTCATAATCAAAGGCATGGCCATCGCCTTCATCCAGTCCTGTCATGTCATCTTTCAATCAGCTTTGCCTTCACGGCCACGTCACAGAACTCGGAGATTTGTATGTGTTCCGGAGGGGAACCCGACGTCCATCATTTCAACCTTTCTGCTATGCCCCAAATCCCAAAACCCTATCAACCCATCAAACCTGTAAGCCCCACAAAACCACGAGCTGCAAACCCTAAGCTCTGTGGCCTGTGGAGTGCTGTAGCTTCTCGGATGGCAAACTTGGATGCCCGGTCACGGCGCTGCAGCCTTGTGCAAAGTTCAGGGATCAGATCCCTGCCCTAAACCCTGAACCCTAAACCCTAAACCCTAATCCTAAACCTGAAAGCACTTCGAGGGCTTGGACTTGGGGGTCCGGGCCTGACCCTTTATAACGACTTTTAAAGCTTTGACCTTAGCTAGGGTGTGTTACACGAGCTGCAGAATTTAAGTGGCTGCTTGAGCTGCAGAATTTATAGTGGCTGCTTGAAAGTCAGGATCCCATGTCAGGTCCTTTCAACAGGGATCTAGTAGGAGTCATGTATTGGATTCCGGATTCCTCACTTCCACTGCTCTGCCTCTGCTCGGTAGCACGGAAGTGCAGAGGTGCTCTCTGAAATGTACGGAAGCCTCATAACAATAGTAATAATAATAATGATATTATGAATAAGAACAGTAATAGTAATAATAATTAGTGAGGGATGATGTTCCATCCTGCGGTTCAAACCAGATCTCCGCGAGCCAGAGAGCACGGGAGAAGCTTTGATGGTTTTTGGAGGGAAGCTTTCTGATCTCGAGGACAGTCTCAGGGTACTTGGTGGATAATCTACTTATGGGAGTTTCCGAAAATAAACTAGTACCCTAAATAGTAGGATCCTTATTATTATAAGGACCCCCAAAAAAGGGTACCCCCATTTTCGGAAACTCCCTTATGGAGGCATTCTATGGCCACGATCTTGCGCTGGAACCCCCAAGTTTGGCGCCCCCAAGCCGGGCGGAATTGGTGCGGCCGCGCGGCTTCAAGGCATAGACCTCTGACGAGGCGACATCGAGGACCTGAGAAGAGACTTGATCTTCTACTACCCTAAGCAGCCTAAGCCCAACTAAACACCCTAGACCCTAAACCCTACTAAACCCTAAACCCTCAAGTGAAAGGGTTGTATTTGGTGCTGAAGCCCCTCACACCCCCAGAACCCTGAACCTAAGGCGCTTTCCGTCGCCTGGTGCCTTGAAGCTGCCAGGCTCTCAACAACAAGGCTTGTCGAATTGGACCGGGTTGGATTCAGAGGATTTGTATGAAAAAAAGGGGGGCTCTGGAAGTAGGGCTTCTGTTCTGATGGTTTGGGGTTTAGGTACTTGGCCTACTAGGCATTTAAGGGCTTGGGGCTGAGATTCAGGCTGCATGGCTTCGGGTCCAGAGATTCAGGCAAGACCTGGTGAGCCGAGCTGCCTTGAAGACTTTGCCGAAGGCCCCCGCGCCCAGCACGCCCTGGCAGGGAGGGGCTCATGCAATTTAAGGCAGTTAGTCTTGGAATCCTCAAAGTTGTACATGAACAAGAATCCAAAGACCGACACTGGGACACCACAACTTTCAACGCCACCCCAGCCTGCGTCCGCAAGGCTGTCAGCTGCACCGGCTGCTCCTTCGACTCTTCCGTTGGACTCTTCGGTAGACTTGGGGGCTTTGCTTGGCCTGTAGCTCTACTGAAGAGGAGATCACAAGAATTCCACACGGTTGAGGGAGTAGTAGCTCTCCTGCGGCACTAAGCTTCCGAGCGGAGTCCTGCAGCCTCTTGGGGCCCATTATACTATAGTTGCTATAATTCTAATAAGGAATCCCCCCAAAATGGTATTGGTAATTATTGAGGCCCCCATATTATAAAATCCTATAGATCCCTTTTAGACCCTTTTGAGGAACCCTTGAAAGGAACCCCCAAAAAAGTATTGGTTTAGGGTTTAGGGTTTAGGGTTTAGGGCTTAGGGTTTAGGGCTTAGTGTTTAGGGTTTAGGGTTTAGACTTGGAAGAATCCTGTCAGCTATCTCTTCCATCTGCAGGGTTCTGGGGTCTGGGGTTGACGGGTTTGGACGGCTTGCTTTGCTTTACGAGCTTTTGAGGCTTCAGGGCATCGGCTTTGTAGGCTTTACAGGTATTACAGGAGGAAGTGGGGTTGAGGGTGCAGCGTTTCATGATGTCGTTTGCAGGTTCGGCGTTTCGATTTTCGGATGGTGCTGCAGTGAGTTCGAGTTCGGGATTAGAAATCAAAAGAGTGTGGTTGTCAGCGCGCGAAGGCCATCGCTTTAGTGATATACCGTTGGAGTCCCTATGTAACTACCGCATCATATACCCCAACGCCCTAGTCTGCTTCATTGCTGTGACACCTGACTATATATTAAGAGCGCTGTAAGACCCCATAGAACCCTATGAAAAGCCAACTGAGACGCCTTGACATCCGGGAACCTGGACCCCCTGTTAGAGAGTGTGAAGCAAGTTGAATCTTGATTTGCTGGATCTTCCCCCTCATTGCCCGGAACCTGCTGTGATGAGTCGTCATAGCTACCAAAGCCTTCTGCAACCCTGGAACCGGCCAGACAAAACACACACAAGCCCTCAAGGGCACCAAAGCGGATGTCCGGCAGGGCAAGAAATCTTAAACCCCCAAGCCCTGAGGATATGTATCTAATCTCTAACACCCCGTCTACACGGAAACCCTGAAACCCCAACACCCTAAACTCTCAAAACGATCAAATCCGAGGAGACGCCTCAGCGAAGCGCTGATCGGCCCCGAGCACCTGACGGCGATCCCTTTTAGGGTCTAGGGCTTTATAGAGTTTGGATTCAGGGTTGCAAGTTTCAGAGGCTGGTCCAGGATATTCCGGGTGTTCAAGCGGCCTTTTAAGGCTTGCGGTGCCATTTTGGGTCTTCAAACATCAAGCCCTGAGCCCTAGTCTTACATAAAGTTTAGGGTTTAGGGTTTAGGGTTTAGAACCCAAAAAGTCCGAACCCACCCCTAGAACCAACAGGAGAGACCCAATCCGAAAACACCAGCGGCAATATTCTGAATGAAGAAGCAGGTAAACGCCCTATAGACCCTGAAAAGCCCTGAGACCCCTAAGAGTGGTTGAAGTCCGCAAAACCTTCCAAACCCAAATCCACGTTCACAAACCTCCTGCTGGAATCGTGAATTGAAGGTGAGCTATCGCCTCGGCCATCCTCTCCCCGACGCCCGTGCTGAACAGAAAGCCTTGCACGGGGGGTTCAAAAATTTTGACCCTGGGCTCTTGTAGATAGACTGCCAGATTAGATGAAGCATATGAAGCGTTCCTGTTGATCAAGGCTTCGCATTGCATTCTGTACCTTATGGCTCCAGGACGCCTTTTGCCCAAAATTGGCAAGAAGCCTACGCCCTAGACCGGAAAAGCCCATGCTCCACCAAGGGCACTCTTTTGTTTAGGGTTTATAGGGTTTTTCGGGCCCGGGGACGGATCCGCCGAGTTTGGCAACCATGCACGAGGTCTTGGAGGCTTCAGTAAGGGTTTGACATGGTCGTGCGAGGGGCTGACTTAGATGGGGGATTATCGGGTATTTTTAAGTCGTGATACTTCACATTGCTTGATGCTCATGCAAACCCCAAGCCCCATCCATGAACCCAAGCACCCCCCCCCACCCCCGAACCCCAAACCCAAAACCCGCCAAACCCGGAACCAAACCTCAACCCACCAATCCCCCAAACCCCGAAAACCTGCCAAACTCAAAACCCAAACCGACACCCTAAACTCTAAACCCTCTTTCCTCCTTCCCGTTCTGCCTGTCAGGTTCGAGTTGTCAGAGCTTGTCTCGTCCACGAGGAATCGCGAGCTGCTGTCCCTGCGGCTGATGTCTTCTCATGTTGGGATTGCTATTATTATTACTACACGTATATCACGATAGTAGTAATAATAATAATAATAACAATAGGAAGCAGAGGAATGATGATAACAATAATACTATACTACTAAGAATAAGAATAAGACTAAGAACAATAATACGAATAAGAGTAAGAATGAGAATAAGAATATGGGAAAACTAATCAGAAGAAGAGGGAGAATAAGAATGATCATGATACGCCTAATGATACGCATTTGACAAATGAACATTAATATTAACGCATAGCGGGGCTTCTTCCAACAGCGGCTAGTAGACATGTTGGTGGTCATGTGGACGAGTTCGGCATGCAATTCATCTCGGCTAGTAGCCGTAGCTAGGTCGAAAAATACAACAACTCAAGCCAACATAGCAATAACTACCGTATGTTGTGCTAAGTTTTGGAAGCGGCTTAGCCAGGTCGGTCGGTGGGTCGCCACAGGCGAGCAGCTACAGGTAAGATTGCAAGTGCCGTGGCTGTATCTACTTCGTAGCACTTTCAAACCCGAGTGAGAGTAGGGCTGTAAGTACCTTAAGCAAGGTATAACCCCGAGGTTAAGGTACATTTTTGCATAGAGTCACTATGAGTCACCTTGCTTCCAGCTCCACTCCCCTTGTAAAACCATCCGAGTCGGTCACCGTAGTCTTTACGGCTCAGGGATTTGGGTTTGGAGAGGCTTGGGATTTACAGGGTTTAGGAAGTTCAGGTTTCCCCCCTGTGACCATCTTTATAGCCGAGCAGCTTTAGCACCTTTCCGAAGATCTCCGTCGCTTCCACAGGAGTCGTTGGCCTCCTGCAGCATAGGCGCTTTCATCCCGCACAACCCCACGAACGAGAACTTAGGGATACTGAGGGCTTAGGGTCTAGGGCGCCCAGCGCCAGCATTCATGCTTCAGGACGCAAGGCCCTGGAGTGTCCAGGAATGTGTGTCTACGGACACGTTCCCTCTGTTCCCTGTGTTTTGTATCTCGCAAACTTCAATCTAACCTTCGCTCGAAGTAGCAGCAACTCCCATGGCCACCATCCCACCCAGAAAAATCTTGTAACACCTCATGAGAAGCCTAGAAATGCCTAGGAACCTGCCGAAGCTCCAGACCCCAACCCACAAACCCTAGGCCCTAGCTCAGCTCGCCAAGCCTGAACCCGAGACGGAAGATTCCTTAAATCATATTACGAACACCACTATAATTTAAGGTATATTCCTTAATTGAGGGAAAATGGAGTCTCTGGGAAGCCTAATTCCCAAGCTCACTACACTAAACTCCTGGGCCCCGGCTGCTGGGCGAGATTGTACGGTGGTGAAGCTTTCGAGTCTTCGAAAACGCTGCAAAGATGAACGTCTTCCCAGAAATACTCTGGAAATTACTTACAATAGACTTTTGTGAAGTTGACTCAAGTGTCTGGAACATGGCATACCGAAGGGTTTCTAAGCAACGCACGCACTGTTGAGAATTCCTGTGGCACCATTTCAGCATGCAGAATGCCTGAACATGCTTCAACATGATGCTATCGTGCTGAACCTTAACCGTAGAGGCATGTCTGTGTACATGTAGAAACACATTCTCGCACTTTGTGAAGGCAGCCGTTGAAGAACTGTTTCGCATCGAAAAACAGCAGAGGCAGCTTCAGTTTCCAAACCCCAGCAAAACCCCCACACCCCACATAACCCCAAACCGCCATGAACGCAGCGCGGGAGACCCGGGGAAGCCCTCTCCTTGGGATGCTCTGCTCCATCTGAGTGCTGCAAGTCCGCCCGACAAGGGGCGCCTCTCCTTGCCTGGGATTCTGCGGGGTTCGTCAGACGGTGTCGGATTCTTGTGGGCTTTGAAGGGTTTAGGGCTTCGGGGCTTAACTTAGGGGTTTAAGGGTTAAGGGTTTAGGGTTTAGGGGTTTTAGGTTTTAGGGGTTTAGGGTGTTCTAGGGTTTAAGGCTCAGGGGCTTAAAGTTGCTTCTCCGGTCTTCAGTTTCGGGAACCGCGGCACCCAAACGCACTTCGTTGATGCCTGAACCCGAAGTAACTCGTTCCTTAGGGCAAGTAAACCTAGCATTGCATTGAAACGACTATCAACCGACCAAGCACTCAACACATGAAGCGAACGGCAAGCCCCCACCATCCTCGGATAAAACCACGGTTTCGAGTCCGAGGTCATGCAGAGAAAGCTCTACACCGTTCATCATAGGGACCCTTAGGGGGGTTGGGGGGAGGGGGGTCGGGGGCCTTAATACCTGTTATGAGCACTTAATAACGCCTATTCAAGGAAGAATAGTCCCCTACCCCCCTCCCCCTACCCCCCCTAAGGGTCCCTATGAGTTCAGTGGGCAACCTGCAGTCCCTGATGCTACAGACGGAACAACAGGAAAGAGCCTTTCCTCACTACTGTACCTGCCGGGCATCGTTGCAATACAAGCCTTCTTTCTTCAGCACGGAAGTACCAGTAGCATGGCATACAGATGCACGCGCATCCCTAAAACCTAAACTCGTATACCCCAACCACTCTGGACTGGGCCGGGGAACTCGCAGGCCATCAACCTGGGAGATGACAAGCATATTATGATTCCTCTGACTATTGTGACTATTATGATTATTATGATTATGATGGTGGCTATGACTATGAGTCTCATTTATTACTATGCTGGTTGGTATTGCTATTATTATTAAGATTAGTAGTGTTACCATGGCTGTGCTATTGCTGCTATTTGTACTACTATTCGTATGGTCATTACTGTTTCATTATTGTTACTATTACTGTGACTGTCATTATTGCTATTAAACTATTGTTGTTACTGTGGAAAAATTGTGTGGAAGTCCGCTCATTGGAGGCTCAGACGTGGGACTCAGAGTGCCACGGATGAGGGAAACTGGAGGCCTGCACTGCTGCTACTGCTGCGTCAGCTCCTGCAGCCTACTTCTCGCTGCTTGCGGCTTTAGCTCTAGCTGTTCCCATCACTTCTCTCTATAGCCCGGTATCACGGGCCCGAAAACCTCGAGCTCCAGAAATGCCCTCCTACCGGACTAACTACATTACATGTTGCCATATATCAGTACTTAGTACAAATGTTGCCACTACAGTCACTCTGGCTCATATCGAGACTCCGCCATGATTCTTCAAGTGCCACCAAACACTAGTCTGCCTGAATGGCAAGTTGACGTTTCCGCTGTTCCTGCAGCAGTAATGCTCATGCATTCTATTGCCAGGACTAGTAGCAGTACTCCACTTAGTACTCCACCTTGTGCATTGCTGGCCTGCTTCCTCTGACAATACAGATTACTAGTCGTTTGGGGGTTGGGTCAATCCGTCACTCTTCCATTGCATGAACCAAGTCGCTCTTCCGCCAACCTGCAATCTGCCTTCGTGGGGCTGTAGGGCTCGAGGGTCTACGAGTCTACGGCTGCGAGTAGGGCCGAGGCGTCCAACTCTTCCGGGTCTACGGCTGGAGGTTCATAGCTCAGGTTGAGAGCTGCAGTGTTTAGGGTCTTGGGCTATCTCGGGCTGCAAGCAACCTGAAATTGCCACAGAAAGGAACTTCAGAGAGCAGCTCCTGGCCTTCGGCGAGAGCAGCTGTCGTGCGATGAGTCCCGACTTGTTCGCTTGGAGAGTGCACTCCAGGTGGTCGCCTGAAGGTGAGTCTGACAGGCTCCAGAAGCCTTACATGCAACGATATTCCTTAAACTTGAGGCTGGGGTCCCGTAACGAAAGATCCGACATGCAGGTTCTTGGACTCTTGCATGTCCACGGGAAGGCTGCCAGGAAGTTATGCGCTTTCCTCGGCAAGTAGCCCTCAAATCCTGAAAGCGTAGACTCAACCCATTCAGAAGACCTAGACCACCCCAACTACCCTTTATTTTCGCCTCTAACTACGTCTTAGTGAGGCATATGAGACCCCTCTAAAGGATCCCTTGAAGGAAACCTACGAAATTATAGATCCGGGACCCTTTAAGGTATACTTGGAGGGTCCAGGGGAGACCCAAACGCTGGAGAATCTGCCTCGCAGCACGCAGGGCGTGTCGTTCGGGGGATGGAGGAGCGCTCGAATGCACCTCCCGGGTCTCTAAAAGTATCGGGGTGTTGCGCGTTGCAGGGTTTCGGGTTTAGGGGTTTAGGGTTTCGGGTTTTGGCTCGCGGTTTAGGATCTCGGGTTGAAGGCTTTGGATTTAGGATTTAGAAGGTTGATATAGGGGTTTAGGAATTGACGGTTTAGGAGTTCAGAATTTGGATTTCTGACTCTTACCTAAGGCAACGTGGCCTCGCGTCGCCGCGCCGGCACGCCTTGTGGAGAGCAGTCTCATCCTCAACATCCTTGGTTCTGCAACGACATAGCTCGAGGACCTATCAGGCTGAATCATCTCATCCTGGCCATCATGGTAAGGCTCGAAGGAACATAGGAAAACCCTTAGAATCATGACCCTGAGCCCTAAACACTAAACCCTAAACCCCCATAAACCCTAAAAACACTGAACCCCGCTGTCAGCTTGCCGCCAAGCTGCACACAGCAGCGGGTCGGCTCCATGCTGCAGCAGAGCCGTGACCTGGGGAACCGTGAACTGAAAACACACACGGAACAACAACACAAATTATACTAATCATAAGAGCGACAGTGATGAAAGAAAAAGTAAGGACAACAACAAAAAGAGTCATTAGTGATATCATTAAGTATCAGAAGTGTAGCAAAAGTAGGAAGAACAACAAGGATGAGACTTTGTCGGATTTAGGCCACATGAGGCTAGCTATGATCCAGCCGCCGTCTGGCAGGATTGGCAGGACGTTACGAGTTTTCAATGGGTTTTGAAGGCGGCACAGGAACCTGAGCCCACCGGCAACGCCCCCAAAAACAGGTTTGGCAGGGGCTTGGCGCCCCGATGCAAGGTTTAGCCATCATTCTTTTTCGGGGCCTCTAAAAGGCCGTTGCCACACAGAAGCCCAGACATGTTTGCAACATCAGGGCCCCAACAAGGGGGATTCCCTTCGAGCTCTGAGGTTCTGAATCTAAGACATGTCAGGAAACACACGCACTGCTGCCGGCAGCTGCCGCGATGTGCAGCCTCGGGTGATCTGGTTAGGGCCCATGTTCCTCAAGTTATCTGCTCTTGCATTCAGAATACTCTGTCAACGAGTCTTGGAGTTTCTGAGGCTTTCGGTCACATGATGATATACTCGTCTGCCATAGCCTGTGAGTATTTACGGGAGACATGCTTTTGTGAACTGTTAGAAGGTTCCGTTTGCGACTGGCTGCTGAGCAGCAGTGTTCGGGAGCTTTCAGGCTTGGGGCTGTGTCTCGGAAGACTTGCCCTCTGAAACCTTGAAAGAACTCGGCACAAGGCATGAAGCCCGCGATAAGAGGGTTTAGGGCTTTGGGGGCTGTGTTGAGTTTGGACTGAGGTTCTGGGGCTTGGGGTTTGGCCGATTCAGGTTTTAGGGCGGAGTCTTTAACAAGTTTAGGGTTTGGGGTTTTGGGCCGTTTCGGGGTTTAAAGATTCGGGTCAGGGTTGCGGATATATTTCGGAGGAAGGATTGAACCGTCTGCCGGGTGGCGGTGTTTGCCTCGTGACATCCAACAGACGCCGATTTGCATCCGTGCCTCCCATACTGCTTCCCTTCTGGAGTTTAGGCTTAAGGCCTCCAACCTGAGTACAATTTCCTGGCCCCCAAGCACTCCGCACCTGAATCAAGTTATACTACAATCAATGATATGAACAATTAATTACTGACCTGGTCGTTGCTTCCATACTAAACAAATGGAAGTTCCAGTGCTTCTACCTGTTGAGCCGTGCTTGTACTACGCTGAATGCGGTGGTTCCTGGACACACAAAGGCATCTGTTTCCGAAGGGCCCCCCGGCTCCAAACCGACCAAGTGGAATTGAATAGCAAACTCCCACCAACCACACCCCATACTTGCACTACGCACACCCAGAAATCACGTCGCAGGATTCCTGAAACACACACCCCGCCTTCGTCCAGCAGTGCTGTCAGCTCCGGGAGCAACCTCTCCGTCTCGAGGATAAGACAGAGTTGCAGCAGTTGCAATATTTTATCAAAAGTAGTATAGCAACAATGATAAAATGAGAAGTTCTTCTCTGAAAAACGCCATCGCTGGATTATCACCGTCATCATCAGCAGCAGCAGCAGCAGCCTCCTCATCATCATCTTCATCATCATAGTTCCTCGCAGCTGCTACACATCTCTACCAGACTCAAACACTTCCATGATGAATTTGAGTCAGTCTGCCCCTTGCGACAGGCGATGAAGATGTCGACAGGGCGATGGCGAAGTCCTCGGCGGCGGGTGCATTGGGCCAAAGGCACCTACGGGGTTCAGGGATAGCGGGGCTAATACTTGGGAGTCACTTGCGAGCCCATCTGAAACTCCATGAGGCGCGGACGCGTGAAACATTCCAGGAGGAAGTATGCCACGAGCCTTGCGGGCGACGATGAAACAAGCCAGCAAAGCAAGAAACCCTGGAACATTTCGCCTCGGGCACCATACCACAAAGCCCTCAACAATCAAAGGCTTTGCTGCATCAGCTCCTGACCTAGACAATGACAACCAAAGATGTGTCTGACAAGACTACACTCTCAAAGCTCAAACGACTCTGAACCATCCGTCAACCTCCAACACACCTCTGCAGCCTTTATGGAAGCCCTTATCAAAGCCTAGCAGAATTTCTTGCCGTACCCCTTCATCTAACCCCCTGGGCATCGGGCAGCGTGCCAACCATCGAGAGCAAGCCCAAGAACTCGGCCTGCAGAGGTTCATCACTACGGCTGATGGACAAAATCCTGCATGACCTTAGACCCTAAGGACCCTAAACTATGGGAATTATGGTATATTCCTTATAATGGGTCATGCAGGATTTTGTCCATCAACCGTAGTTCATGGTCGGGATAGGCTTAAACATGTACATTCTTATTCCTTAATGGGTTTAAGTACCCATAAAAACGTAAAATGCTACCCAACTATGACAAAGATCAGACAACTCAGCGGGGACTCGATGAATGAAGGTTCTACGAGGAGTAGTGTAAGGGTTCCTGGAACTACGGGTTCCTTCAAAGGTTACTATGGGGGCTGCTATTACAAGGGTTACTATAGGGCTCCACTCATAGAGCTAGAAGCCATAGGTTTAGCATCGGCCTATTATGAAGCCCTAAAGTCCACCAAAGCCCAACAAGCCCTGGAACCCTAGATCCCACACAGAACCCCTAAAAGGAACCCTAAAACCGACTCCCGGGCTCGAGTTTGGAAGGCTTGGTGGAGTAGCAGGAATAGTTTCTCTATCACGAAACCCTAAACCCTAAACTCTCTTGAGAACAATACCGTACTCTTTCTTGGCATGTGCATCAAGAACCCTCCATGCTCAGAGTTGGCCTCCCAGCCCTCTGTGCGAAGGCGGCCAGGGCGGGCAAAGAACCTGAGTTGGGAAGCTCTGGGGGGGAGGGTTTCGGTGCGGTTTAGGGTTTAGGGTTCAGGGTTTATCGGTGGGGCTTGAGGGCTGAAGGCGAGGCTCCAAGTCAAGGTGGATCCCAGCCGAGCTCCCGGTGGTGGATAGGGATAGAACTTGAATCATGCGGAATGCTATATACTACCTCGCCGTACGACAACGCCGTACCCTACAGTGTAAAATCTTTCTGCTATGCAAGAGTGTTGGTCGAATTTTGGATCAAGCAACTTCAATCATCAACGATGAAACAAAGCCCCCAGACTCAACTAATAAATCCTTCAGCACCGCACAAAAATTCAGGGTTTAGGAATCCTAGTGCCTTTGAGCAATGCCCCTGCTCAAAACCCTTGAAACCTACACCCATAAACTCTAGACTCTAAACCCGTAAGCCTACAGTAAAAGCTAGACTCCCTAAACTCCGAGATTTTGCCTTAGCTCACGCCAGGCCGCCAGATCAACGGTATCACGGAAGCAGATTGGAAGACGCGGAGCCCGCGGAGGAAGCTGGAGATGTACCGAGCCTAGAGGGGGCTTAGGGTTTAGGGTGCCGAACTACTAGGTAGTTGTAAAATATACGGGCCTTAATACTTAGAGTAAGGCTCTGGGGTGTATTATGCCGGAATTAGACTAAGGAACCCCCAAAAAATGTTTTATGAATTATCTACGCCCCTATATCAGTGGAGGGTTTAGCGTTTACCCCAGTTGTAAAATGTAGGAAGCTGATTAAGAACGCTGGCCCTATAACCCCAAAATTAATAGGATCCATAGAAAGAACCCTAGTAAAGATCCACGGCTTCTTTGTGAATCAGGTTCCTAGATTAGTTTTATGTAAAACTGCTCGCAGGGTGTTAATGCTGAGTTAAGGTGTTTTGAAGTTGCTCTATGGCGGAATTTTGAAGCCCTTTTCTGGGTTGATTAAAGCTGTTGTAGGGTTTGAGAGGGCTGTTAGGTTTTAGTTAAGGAGCTTTCTGTCTCCGCTTCAGGGCTTTCAGGGTTTGGGCGCAGGGATGTTTGGGATCAAGGGCTTGCAAGACTTGCAGAGCCGAAGCTAAGAAGAGCTTGGAGTAGGGTTCCGTTTTGAGGGTTCTATTTCAGGGCTACTATACAGGGTATGTTAGGGGGAATACTAGTACTAATTATTTAGACTACAACAAACAGTATATCGGGCGCAGAAAGGCTCTGGGAGTTTAGGCTTCAGGATTTCAGGGTTTCAGGGTCTTTGAGAAGTTCTGGGTTTATCGGTTCAACGTTCAGAGTTCCCAAAGGCTCCGACATGCAACAGTTGTGGAGTTCACCTTGATTGCCCAAATGACTCCTTATACGGCCTGCATCGTCAGGCCGCATTCGTCAATGAAGCGGCAGCAGTCGAACACGTAGATTGACACGCCTCGGGTAGAGTCTGCGGGCTTCAGGCCCATTATAATTATAATTATAATAAGGAACCCCCAAAATAGTATAGGTAATTATGTAGGCCGCCAGGCCCCTACAGTAGGGACTTGTTGCCTCTCTGGCGGTCTCACAGATGGCAGTCCCGGCTGGAGCCTCTTGCATCCCCAAGCCCTGGCATCACGAAGAAACCCCACCACATGAGGGCCCGACTCAGGATCAGCACCATCCTGGACAGGCCCCTAAATCCTAAACCCAAAACCCGAAACCCTATCCTGGACAGGTCAGAACAGCTTGGTGGTGCAAGCGGACTACAGCCATCGATACCGAGGTTTGGGATGTAGGGCTTCAGCTCTAGAGTTTCGAGCGCAAGCTTTAGGCGTTCGGGATACTATACAGGCTTCCGGCTTCCGGCTGCAATGCTGCCGACATCGAACATAACGGTTCACGAGGCACGGAATGCAACCTGTGGTTGATGGGCAAGGCAGCGGGCTCCACCCTCAGACGAGGTGAAGCGAAAAGCGCCAACCAAGAGAGTAGTGCTTTTGGAATTTCTCCCAATACATGACATGTCATCCCTGGCACTCAGCTGGTGCAATGCTGCACCAGGCAATAAAAAGATTTCACCCAAGGGCTTGCATTCCGAGCAAACAGTGAAGGTATACCAAGATGTTATACGAATTTCAGACCCTTGCGCAGCTCGCATACAGAACACTAGCTTCAAAAGCCGTGCCACCCTTGCCAGAGCGACCATGCAGCTTTTTCCTTCGGCGACTCTTCTCATGAATCTCGGAGCTGTCTGAAAACTCTGAAACGGAACCATAGAAAGCCGCAGTGGCTCTGGTCTGTCAAGCAATGCTCAGCACCTCTCATGTCCCTGCAAGCAGCCCTAAGAAAGGCCGCAGTAAGAAACAAGCTCAGACTGTGCAGTCGGAACATGAATCTCTGGGCGAGGACTGAAGACGCAGGCCACGACTTTCATATGGCTTCTGAGTAAACTGCGCCTATGAAACCATGCACGCCAACGAAACAGGTGGGTGCAGTGCCTGTGCGCTGTGCTCACATCCTCACTTCCGGTACTTCCTCGGCCACCCGGAATTGAGCCGTCTGGGCATACTCCCTCATCTGCTGAG
>BGNK01002410.1:19859-101638 GCA_003297005.1 Symbiodinium sp. clade A Y106
GGGGTGGACACACGCAGCGGAGGCGCCACGAAAGCGATGCCCACGAAGGCGAGGGCCAACACAGCAAGGACTGAACTGGAGCGAGTCATGAGCGCCAGATTCTGCTAGTTCTGCACGTCTCAAGGCTATTGCAACTCAGCCAGAAAAGCTGCAGCAGCCAGGACACATCATGAGGCAAAAGCCACATGCTATCAGAAAGCTTTGTGCACTCCCCGAGTGCTAGCTTCAAAAGCCGTGCCACCCTTGCCAGGCGACCATGCAGCTTTTTCCTTCGGCAACTCTTCTCATGAATCTCGGAGCCGTCTGAAAACTCTGAAACGGAACCATAGAAAGCCGCAGTGGCTCTGGTCTGTCAAGCAATGCTCAGCACCTCTCATGTCCCTGCAAGCAGCCCTAAGAAAGGCCGCAGAAAGAAACAAGCTCAGACTGTGCAGTCGGAACATGAATCTCTGGGCGAGGACTGAAGACGCATGCCACGACTTTCATATGGCTTCTGACTAAACTGTGCCTATGAAACAATGCACGCCAACGAAACAGGTGGGTGCAGTGCCTGTGCGCTGTGCTCACATCCTCACTTCCGGTACTTCCTCGGCCACCCGGAATTGAGCCGTCTGGGCATACTCCCTCATCTGCTGAGNATGCACGCCAACGAAACAGGTGGGTGCAGTGCCTGTGCGCTGTGCTCACATCCTCACTTCCGGTACTTCCTCGGCCACCCGGAATTGAGCCGTCTGGGCATACTCCCTCATCTGCTGAGTGGCTTTCTCCAAGCGCTCCTGCTTGCTGGGAGCTGCCTGGCAGAAACAGTAGCAAAAGGAGTGGCTGCGAGTGGCACAAAGGCAATCCAACTCCTCGAAACTCTGCCTAGCCATGAATTGGCCATCAATCGAAAACTGCCCGAAACTACCTCTGATTCCCGATCCGCCTCAAGCTTCACTCTCTCCTGCTTCAGCTCTTCAAGGACTTGGGGGAAGTAGGAAGCCTTCCGCAGTCTACGCATTCCGAGAGTGCTGAGTGCCGGTTGCCGGGACCTCCCCGACTGTGAGTGCATGCAGGGATTCCCTTGCTATCTTGGGGTTTCAGGTGTAGGATTTTGGGGTGTAGGGTCTATGCGTGTGCTTGCGTGTTGTGTTCAGGGTGGCTGTCTCTGGNTCCCCGACTGTGAGTGCATGCAGGGATTCCCTTGCTATCTTGGGGTTTCAGGTGTAGGATTTTGGGGTGTAGGGTCTATGCGTGTGCTTGCGTGTTGTGTTCAGGGTGGCTGTCTCTGGGCGTGGATTTCGGTTCTGCTGTTGAGGTTCAAGGTTGGCGAAAGACCCTGGATGAGAATCTGAGAAGGGCGACCAGGTATGGAACCAACTGCTTGCGNTGTTCAGGGTGGCTGTCTCTGGGCGTGGATTTCGGTTCTGCTGTTGAGGTTCAAGGTTGGCGAAAGACCCTGGATGAGAATCTGAGAAGGGCGACCAGGTATGGAACCAACTGCTTGCGTAAACCCTCTACGGTGTCAAGAGCGCCAGTAATGAAGGAAATCTTCTTACTGAACCGGACAAGGCTGATTCGATGAGGAACTAGTAACTAGAACAAAAGTCGTACCGAGGGCGCGCTCTGAGGGCTCAGCAGCTGATGATGGCAACCCAAACCGTGCTTATATGTACCTGCTCACCTGAACTCATGTAACCATGTTATCGGACCCCGTGCCAAATCGCCCCGGAAAATTCCTGGCAGCGGCCTCAATTCGGCTCCTCGTCACGAAATCGATTTCGCCTGGCTTCGTAGCGGCCAAGGCGGCATCGACGCCCTGCATGTAGCTCGGCCTCACCACGGAGAACCTCAGTGCTCTCGGTTAGCGGCTTAGCGCTAAGCACACCACCCAATCGATGATCTCACTTCTCCCAAAACACTGATTACACAAAACACGGAAGTATCTTCGCCTGGTTCCTGGTACTGTGAAGATGGAGCTGANGCGGCTTAGCGCTAAGCACACCACCCAATCGATGATCTCACTTCTCCCAAAACACTGATTACACAAAACACGGAAGTATCTTCGCCTGGTTCCTGGTACTGTGAAGATGGAGCTGAAGGAACGTCGAAAACACCAACTATTCCACTTGGGATCCAGGTCACTCAGGCAGGTCGTTGATTGCCCAGCTGCTTGCGGGCACTGCAAGGCCCACCATTACGCCTGCCAGCACTCCCATCACAACGGCGCCGGCATCACTCGGAGGCTCAGCGCGGTCCAACTTGTCAGGGAGGCCGCGGGGGGTGGACACACGCAGCGGAGGCGCCACGAAAGCGATGCCCACGAAGGCGAGGGCCAACACAGCAAGGACTGAACTGGAGCGAGTCATGAGCGCCAGATTCTGCTAGTTCTGCACGTCNGGGGTGGACACACGCAGCGGAGGCGCCACGAAAGCGATGCCCACGAAGGCGAGGGCCAACACAGCAAGGACTGAACTGGAGCGAGTCATGAGCGCCAGATTCTGCTAGTTCTGCACGTCCCAAGGCTATTGCAACTCAGCCAGAAAAGCTGCGGCAAAGGCAGCCAGGAAAGAAACATCATGAGGCGACGGCCACATGCTATCAGAAAGCCCCGTGCACCCTTTCCTTCTGGCTTTTCGCTCGAACCTCCTCGACACTAACCCCTAAACCCTAATCCCATATCCTCAAAGCCAAAAGCCTGAACCGGCCTCGAAGATCCGGGGGTCAAGCTTGTGACCACCAGAAGGGCAGCGGTTCCTGTGGTCTGTTTGGCGAACACTCACAAAGGGGGGGTCTATAGGGCTGGAAGGAAAGGCGCTGACAGATCCCATGCGACCAAAAGCAACACCAACGTCATTGCCACCACCATCAACATCATCGTCACTGAAGGCATCACCGCCTCCATCACATCACCACCATCACCGTCACATCCAGAATCATCAAAAAACCAGTCACTACCATTACCGTTGTCATCCTCACCAGAACCGGCATCCAAAACCACCACCATCATCATCATCATCGTCATCATCATCATGAACAACAATGGGCGTGGTCGCGTGCCTCCCAACCAAAAGCCTGTGAGATTTACGAAGCTCGGGAGCTGAATGCCAACAAGCCCTCAAGCCTTGCAACCTTCACAGGCCCAGATCCCCGAACAAATTTTACCATAAAGGAACCCCTCAAGGAACCTTTCAAGGAACTTGTAAAGGAATGCATACAGGAACCCTTAAAGGAACCCTTTTTTGGGTCGAAGGCTCCCCTTCTTGCAGCCGAGAAGCCAAGCAAGTAGTCCAAGGCGAGGAGAGAGACGCCCAACAGCGCCTGGTTCCTGTTTTCGCAGGCTTTTGCTTGAAGGATGCTTACCCTTCGGGTTTAGGATTTTGGGGTTTTAGGGTTTTAGGGTTTAGGGCTTTAGGGTTTTAGGGTTTGGGGCTTTAGGGCTCTAGGATTTTAGGGTTTGGGGTTTAGGTGTTTAGGGGTTTAGGGTTTAAGGTGCCTGGTCGCTCGTCACTGCAACCAGGCGTCGCGTGCCTTTGAGGCTCAGGCATCTCGCGAGTTCTTTATTTTCCGGTTCTGGGTGGGGGGGTTGGGTGCACCCTAAACCCTAAACCCTGAACCCTGAGTTCACGGTGAGCCAACACTATGAACCCTCCCGAAAAATCCTTACAGCACCCTTGACGGAACCCCCAGAGCAGCCCTTGAAAGAATCCTCCGCTACCATCCTGCGTCCCCTGCCCAACTGCCGGAAGGCCTCAGGACCACGGCAAATCCGAGTAGAGTGAGGATCCTGGCTCGCGGGCGTGGGAAGTGTAGTTGAGGCTTTCGGGCTTCACAGTTTGTTGGGGGGTTCCTTTTGAGGGACTACTGTTGATGGACAAAATCCTGCATGACCTTAAGGACTCTAAACTATGGGAATTATGGTATATTCCTTATAATGGGTAATGCAGGATTTTGTCCATCAACAGTATCATGTTTGGGGGGGGAGTGTTTTCTGAGACTTTTTTTGGGCGGACTGAAAATCCGGCATCGTGCGAAGCGCAACCAATCGCATTGAAGCGCAGCGAAGCCCGAGCCCTGTTTGCTCGACTAGGCATCATTGCAGGTGTTCTTCGAATCTGAAACACGGGCTAAGGCTGCTACTACTACTACTACTGCTGTTTTGCGGGAGGGCTTTGGTGCTTTGGGGGTTGGGAGCTCAGGGGCTGCTGCGGCTTGGTGGCTAAGGGCCAGAGATGGCGTCACTACGGTTGATGATAGACATCCTGCATTATAAGAGACTTAAAGAACCTAGACTATGGGAATTATGGTATATTCCTCATTATGGGCAATGCACAACCGAGGTGACTCAAGCAGCTCAGTGTTCGCAACATGTTCTCCTGAACCTCCAGTTCAGAGCCGAAACACTAAACTCCGAAGACCCAAACCCCAGACCACTAGATCCCAGCTGAACCTCAATCCCGGATGTAAATTGAACCGCTTGAAATATATTGAAATATCCTAAAATACCCACCCTATGAACCCTACAAGCCCGATAAACCCTATCGATAAAGTCTTCTAAAACCCCATAGACCCCTACAAACCCTATCTACCCTATAACCCAAAAGAAACCTATAAAACCCTAGTAAACCCTGACGAAACCCTCTTAATCTCAACCCAAAACCCTAAACCCAAAACCCAAGCCCCTAAACCCTGAATCCCAAACCCTAGACCCTAAACCCCAAACCCTAAACCCCAAACCCTGAACCCTAAACCCAAACCCTCTTAATCCTTAAAGGGGGAACAGGAGCCCCGTTCCTCAAAGCCAACTCAACGAGTCGGTAGCTGTGGTGCAGCACCTCAGCGAAAGCGGGTTTTGCCTTAGGGGTCCTCGTTTCGTGGCTTAGGGTTTATTGCGGCTTCGGGTACAGGTTTTTAGGGTTGAGGGTTTATTGGGTTTAGGGTTTTGGGGTTTATTTGGGTTTGTTGGGGTTGAGGGCAAATTGGGGCTTGAGGTTTGAGGGTTGAGGGGTTATTCAGCCAAGGGATGCCATAAGGGGTATTGTCAGGGATGCTAGAAGAGTTTGGGCTTGAGGGTTTAGAGGGAAGGCGGATTGTTTTAGGGCGTAGGGTTGATTTTGGGCTTGGGCCAATTTGGGGGTGTGGGGATTCATTGTGGGATGGTAGGTTTTACTGGAGATTTGGACAGTTTTATGGGGTCAGAAGCATGTCAGCCCCTTGGTGCGAGCCCTTGTCTTCTAGGGAATCTCTCGCGGAGGGGCTTAGTGTCCTCAAAGGGCGTTGATTTATTCTCGTCGGTTCCTGGAAGCCTCTACAGGTTTGAGCTTTCGGGTTGCAGACTTGCAGTGGCTCTTGGAAACTGACTAATTCGAGTAGGGTTTCGGAGGAGTATAGTACATCAGAACTATTTCGTCATTTCGCGACTGTGAGGTAAAACTACTATATTCCGAAGCATTCATTTACCTATCGTACTTCACACTTCCCAAGACAGGGTTGCTCAACGCCACGGCACGTGGAACATGACCGACTCCGAGACGCGCTCGTACTGCCGGCCTGGGCAGCACGGGGCTCGAAAGAGCCAAGAGCTAGCTGAAGCTTTGGGGTTCAAGGCGTAAGGTCTGAGGAGGTGTCTTCAGAAAATGCAGAAGCTGAGGTTTGGGGTTTAGGGTGCAAGGAAGATTGCAAAAAAGTGCTGGGGATCCCTGACTCTGGGCGCCCCGACGAATCCAGCTCGAGGCGTAGTAGTCGAAGTTCACCTGACACAGCCGTAGGTGACGGGCAGCAATTGTGAGCTGGAGCATCTTCAGGACTCGCAGAAGGACGGCGACGAAAACGGTGAGGACGACTCTTACCAGTATGATTGTTACAGGTAGCTAGCACTTCTGTTGCTGCTGCTGCCGCCACAGGCGCTGCACTTATCCTACTGCAGACCAGGAAGTGGAGAATGCTACAGGTGTAAGAATGGGCCTTGAAGGATGCAGCTGTTCGCATCAGGCAGCACACACCCACGACGCTAAAACACAACAGGCAAAGCCCCGACCATCCGAAGCAAGGCGCCACTGCTGCCGCTGCTGCTGTTGTTGCTGCTGCTGCTGAAGATCTCCCGCCCCCCTTCCCCCGGCAACTGCTAAGCACAAAACTACATACAACAGCCAGGTACCTGCAGAACACTAAGCAAGGACTAGGAACGCCAATAAGCGCGGACGCTGACCCAAAAATCCCAAACCCAACACTCGATTGGTCTGGAGGCGGCAGCTTGGAGCACGTTCACCAGGGACAGGAAGGCCATAGAGAGGAGAATAGACAGCTGCAGCTTCGAGTACAGAAGACCTGTGGTGGATGCTTTAAGCTTATGCAAAGGTTCAAGCAATGCAACGTGTATAAGGGCTGAGGACTCTCGGTTGCAGCTGTTCCGGGCTCTGAGATTACATGAGAGGTTCATAAGAGGTTGAGGGTCCAGTTCAGGATCTTCCGTTTTCGGGTTTCACGATTTGCTGTTCGCAAGACTTGTAGAGCTGGACGGGCTCGTGATGGGCAGCTGTAATCTTGGCACCCCTAAACCCTTAGCCTAAACCTAAACCGTGTCGGAACATGTTGCACAGGGGTTGACCTGAATGGCAGTTCCCGCAATTCGATTAGCCACAGAAGCATGGGGAAAATGGACTTCTCACCCTCTGGGGAGCTTCCATGAAAATTTCGGATCTGAGGGGCCCATTGCAGGCTACATCCCGGAAGCCCTAAGGACTGCAGTTTTCAGCAGTGCTGGGAAGATGCTGACATAGCCGTCTACAACTTCACCTGCAGGGTCGATTCCGTTCTGCATGAGCCTGGAGCAATGCCTTCCAAGACCGCAAAGCTGAAAACTTTGGGGCATTCCAAGTGCATCTGAAATGCAAGTGGATGCATAGAGCAGCACCATGATCCGGGGCACGTTCGTCACCAGCATTACCTGGAACTGTTTGCGGATCCACGAGAAAACTTGCTGGGATTTTCAGGCAACACTCAGTGGCGGAGCTTCTTCATTCGGGCAGATCCTCTACAACGATGACAACATTCAGCCGAACACACCCAGGCATGAGTTTCCTGTTGCTGCTGCTGTTCTTAAGGCCTGCTAACTGGTACTCGTACTGGTACTGGTCCGAGCACCAGTAGTAGAAAGAGAGGAGTGCCGCAGTGGCAGGAAAAGGTCATAGGACATCGGTATCATCAAGAAGACTGTCTGCATCTTCATGTGCTTGGCATCCGCATCATCACCAAAATCATCACCACCACACCCACTGCCGAGCAGAGCCTAATCATGACCGCCGGCATGATGATTCGCACCATCACCATCATCACCGCTACAATCATCATCACCGCCATATATATATATAATCATCACAGCCATCATCACCACCATCATGATAATCATCATCACCCTCTTCATCATAATCACCACCATCATCATCACCATCATCCTCATCATCGCCTTCATCTTCATCAACATGTTCGTCATCAGCAGCATCATCTCCGTCACATCATCATCATCATCATCACCATTCTCACCAATACCAGGCATTACCATCACCATCATCATCATCTTGTGCATCATCCATCCTCCTCATCGTTATCACCGTCACGCCCCAACTCTGCACACAAGTGACGTGGCTATCAAAGCGGGCCGAATCTGTGGCGCTGGGTTCCTTCCGCGGAATGTGGCGCACACTTCGAGATGTTCTAGATTCTAGATGCTTTCATTAGGTGTTGTAGCGAGTCCGTGCAGGTATTGGTTCCTGTCATAACTCCTCTACACTTCGGACCCTGTCCATTTAGCAGGATCACAAGTATGGAATCTGAAGATAGGAACTACGGAGAGCTCTTATCTTAGGTACGTATTAAAGGGTGTAGTGGCCTAAGGTTCAGGGTTTGAGGGCTTTAGGAGTTTAGGGGCCCTTTAGGATTTTAGACTTTAGGGTGTCCTCCTCGCATACTTGTCACAACTGCTTTCTGGGAGAAGCAATGTGGCAGGCATCTTGGCTAATGATGGACAGATATGAGCGAATTGGGCTATTCACTCGGGCAGGTAAAGCAGTGGAGTACATTGAACTCTACACCGCTACACCCTAAACCCTTTTAGTAACCCTCACAGGAACCCTTATAGAACCGAACCCTAAGCCTACCCAACAAACCGTAAAAAGGAGCTGAGGATTGGAGTTCAGGGCTTCTGGCGGTCTGGCGGTTGGCGCAGCTCCAGGAAATCAACTGAATAGGAAGTTCAGGGTTTGGGGATCCCCTGGACCAGGGGCTCTTAATAATGGAACAGGGTTTTGAGGTACATTTTAGCATATAATGCTGCAGGACAGCGGATACTGCTTGAAATTACTCCGACCTTAGTTATATTACCATTACTACTACTACCTTCTGAGGCTCCTCGATCTCGTCGACCAAGGATGGGCGCATCCCACGCTGCTTCCAGCACTGGCGCGCGCCTCAGCAAAACGTGGGTGGCGAGGGTACGGAATCGTAGAGCATCGTGAGTTTAGGGATCAGCGTTTGGGAATTAGGGTTCCGAGCAGTTTAGGGCATAGGGCTTACGGTCAAGGCTAAAGGTTGGCAAGAGTAGAACCAGGGTCTTGATCGTGAGCGACCGCATCATCAGAGTGATGTTGGCACGCATCAGGTGTCTTAATCAGCATTAAAGTGGAGTCCAGCAATTTAGGGCTCGAGGTCAAGGTTTACGGGTTTAGGGTTTCCTCAGTTTGGAGTTTTTTATTTTATGAAGCCTAAAAAATTACCTATACTAGTTTGGGGGTTCCTCATTATATTTATAGTACAATGGGCCCCAAAACCCTATTCTAATTATTAAGGCCCCTGTCCTTGGGGTTTAGCGGTTGCCTGCTGGGCTCAGGGGCTTGGGGCTTGGATTGCACGGAGCTTGGAAGGGGCAGTCGAGGCCTCACGAAGATGAGAACAGCAGGAAAACCTTCAGCCCTGAATGCTACGACCAACACCCGAAACACAAAATCCATGGAACCTTAACCCCCAATCCCCTCTGCAAGTCCGAGGATGTGAGCAACTGAGGTTTAGGGCATGGAAGTCTGTTGCGGCTTCGTGCTTTGGGTTTTGGGGTTCAGGATTTGCTGTTTCAGGGTTTGGGGCTTTTTGAGCTCTGATAGTTCTTTTGGTGTTTAGGATTCCAGGATTCCTGAGAACAAGGAATGGACCTGGGTCCCCTGCGGACTACCGGCAGGCAGCTCAGCAATCCGAAAACGGCAAAGACAATGTACTTGAAGAACCATGCTTTCCTGGAGCGCTCGGGCTGGTCTATAAAAGCTTCAGGGTTCAGGATTGACTATGAGGGTTGCATTAGGGGCTGGTCTTGTATAGGGGCCTTTAATGGCTAGAACAAAGTCTGGGGGGGGTGGGTATATCATAGTAGAACTATATAGGACTACGAGGGGACGCTGTTGCTAACTATGTAGACATCCATAGCCTGCAAGGCTCAGGGTTTAGGGCATATGGCTCAGGGTTGAGGATTCGCTGTGCAACTTGAAGGACATGACAATGACACTGACCACTCCCGCTACTCGCAATAACTTGTAATCGTGACGGTAGCAGAAAACTGTTCATCCTGCTCATAGAATGCTACGGCTGCTACGGTAACGGCAATGGGAATGGCGCTTCAAACGAGTCGTGACCGTCATCGACAGGATCTCATGTAACCTCCTGTCACGGACATTATAGCCCTGACGGCCCACAACCCCAAGCCCGAAATCCTGATCAAACGCACAACCCTCGAACCCAAGCTCCGAACCCTATAACCTAAACCCCCAATTAACTCTGTACCCGTAACCCGAAAACCTTTGCCCTGAGCCAGTGCCCGCCGGGGCGCAACGGCGAGTGCCGGCGCAGGGTGAAGAGGTTTCGGCGGAAGACCCAGTCGCGGCTGATCAGCTCAACCTCCCCGCAGCCAACTCTGGGTTTAGGGTTTATAGAGTTTATAGGGTTTAGGGTTTGGGGTTTGGGGTTCAGGTTCTTTTAAAGCTGGGGTGTGCTCTTTCTAGACGCTGCACTAGCCACTCTGGGCTCTCAGCAAGTGAAACCAAAACCACAACACCAAGCTTCAGAATTTAGGGTTTAGGGTTCACCATAGTGTTCTCCCAAAACGTGTCCAAAAAGGATTCGTGGAGCCTTGGGGCGTTGGGTGCAAACAAGTCAAGCAAGGGAGAGACCGTGGATGCTGCAAGCAATCACTGCAGCCAGTGCAGGATAGAAAACTCAACCAAAGAGCGTGGGTTTCGGCCCTATGGTTGTTGTGTGAAGCTGCCGTAGCCCCCTGAAGGTCGAGGGTTTGGGGCGTTTGGGGTGTACGGCAATAATATAGGGGCCTTAATAATTAGAATAGGGTTTTGGGAACCATTATACTATAATTATAATAAGGACCCCCCCCAAATAGTATAGGTAATTATTGCCCCTATGTTAGATAGATCGACAGCTGTGTTCCTCCAGAAATCGCATGCAGCAGCTGTTAGTCCGACCCGTTGAAGCCGCGTGGTTCAGCATTCCGGTTCTGGGCTTTCTGCCTTGGGTTTACGTTGTCCGCAAAGTGCTTGGTCCGTCAACGTGTTAGGGTTTGGGATACCGGTGCTGTATGACATATTGCTTACTTTCTCCGTCTCAGCTGAAGCCCTAAACCCTAAACCCCAAGCCCCATCCAGCCTCCATGCCAACCAGCAGTAAGTGCGGCAGTGACAGAAGAAAGCAGATGCCCCTCGGAGCTGCTTGATATAGGGGCCTTAAGAGTTAGAATAGGGTTGTGGGGTATACTATACTAAGGTTATAGCAAGGAAAACCCCAACCAGTACTGGTAATTAAATAGGCCCCGTTGTTAATGAAAAGGGCTTTGCGTGGTTTAGGGTTTGAAGGGCTGCGGGGTTTAGGGTTATTAGAGGTTGGGAATGGTTGTTGCCCTGTTTGTCTTGCGATCGCTGCGACTTCGCACAAGACCGAAGGATTTCGCTTTGATGGAATTCGCCACCCTCGATTGTTGACAATCGAAGGTGCCGCGAACATGTCAATGGCAACAACAAGACAAAAACGCAGTGATGGCAGTACTAAAAATGTGGGCATACAGCAAGCGAGACCAGCACAACAGGAATGGCAACAGTAAGCATCGCATTTAAACAAAACCAGCCGTGGTGGCACAACAACTTGAGACCAGTATGAACGGCAAAAGCCATAAAGAATGTTGCTGATTGCTCCTCGTTACAAAGCAGAGTCTGGTCAACATGTGAACACGAACGGAAATCATCACAGTAGTACCGGCGAAAATCACCATCATCATATCATTCTTCGTAATCTTCTTCACCATCATCTTCTTCTCCATCATAGTCTTCATCGTCTTCATCTTCATCTTCATCTTAATCTTCGTCTTCATCACCATATTCGCCATCATCTTCATCATCATAATCATCACCAGCTTCTTCTTCATCTTCTTCATCTTCTTCATCATCGGCATCGGTGCAGGGGGCAAGATGAAGTCACATGTGGCTGCCCTCTCCAGTGCCACGAGGTCTTAAGAAACAACTATGGCTAATATGGGCACCTACAGTAGCATCGTAGCAGAACGTAGACCAAACCTCTTCACTGACCCCCCATCAATGCTGGCAGCGAGCCAATCACCTCTGGCTACGCAGAGGCAGAGGCCTCGGATTTTGACATGCTGCAAACAGGCAGGGATGAGGGGGCCCAGAGTCTAGTATGGAGTGCGGAATCTGCAGGATACAACGCAACACCGAAGCCCTTACAAAGGCGGCAAGCAAGTGACCCAACGCATTCTTTAGTCGCACAATGAAGTGCCGGCGTGGCTGCAGAAATTGCTGACCCACATCTCCAAGAAGAAGAAACACCATGACCAGCAACGCCTTGGAGAGGTCGCAAAAGCGATGAGGGCAGCAGCGTGCCCAAGGAATCCGGATTCGGAGCTTGATTGGCTTGGGGGTCTACAGTATCAGCTTGAGCCGAGCTTTTTGCGATTTCGGCAACCGCCTTGAGAACAATGAACTGGCACATGCCACTGTCGTGCCCCTAGGCCCGCCAACTCGAATTGTGCCAGCCACTTCTGGCCGGTAGCCGTAGTGGGACGTGGAAAATCCTGGTTCTTTAGAACTAAATGTAACATTCAGGATATTGTCATCACATACTAGTGGTTGTGATATAGTAGGGTTATTGCGATCATAATTATGAGGCTGATGATTGTGAATGCAGAATCGTGCTGTCAAAACACCAGCCTGAAAGAAAGCCGCTAACAAATACGCACGCTGCCTCTGAGCTCGATAATGACTAGGTTTCCAGTGGACACCCCAAGCACAACGCAGTCAGCCATGCCAGAGGGATAGTCACAACGGAACCACACCACTGAGTTTTCAAGAAACCACACCACAATGTTGACAGCCACAGAGATAACCGTTGGGGTGGGTCTTGCTTGCTTGTGGTACATATCGGGAATTCTCAATTTATCTTCAGGACTTCGGAGGAAGCCCGTGAAGCTTCGCAGACTCCAGGCAAAGGCCCTTCAATTCTTCTGCCAAAGCACAGGAGGTTGGGATCCACCAAAACATCCGCGTCGCAGCTCACACCGACCTGCAGGCTACTCGGGTACGGCTTAATAGACGGGATGCTGCTAGAACATCATGCGAAGTGGCAGTACTAGCATTAGTCCTACCACAGATGACCCAAAACAGTTTTGCGCACGTTGCACACTGGGAAATGTATTGTAGGGCTCGATGGACCAGTGGTAGTAGGAAGTGTCTTCCTCGTTCCTTTTCGTATCTCCTCATTATATCCGTAAATGCATGTGTTACGGTATACCGACATAATACATACATTAATACATACATACAAACATAAGTACGTACATACATGCATACATGATACTTCCATCCGTACATGCATGCATGCACCTATGTGTGTACGTATATGTATCCGTATATGTATGTGAGTATATATATATATATATATACATATGCGCGTGAAACGTATGTAGGTAGGTATATATGTATCTGTGCATGTATTTGCTTCAGTATGTGCATATGTGTGAATGTGTGGATATGTGTAGGTCAACGGGTAGATAGGTAGATAGGTAGATAGGCAGATAGGTAGATATGTAGACAGGTAGATAGGCAGCTAGTTAAGTAGATAGGTAGATGCGGAGATATGTATATAGATAGTTGAAAGGTAGATATAGGTAGTCAGCGAGGTGGATAGGTAGGTAGGTGGACAGGTAGCTGGTAGGTAGGTCGGTGGGTGGGTAGGCAAATGAAGGCAGGAAGGAAGGTAGGCAGGTAGGGTTATGCAGGTTGTGCAGGTTATGTACGCTGTGTAGTTGTGTAGACTATGCAGGTTACGTAGGTTATGTAGGGGTATGTAGCTGGTGAGGCCTGTGGTCGGTCTATGTTGTGCCTGCTATGCCGTGTTGTTCTGTGCTTTGTTGTGTTCTGTCACGTTGTGCTGTGATAAGTACATCCGAGAAATGCGGCTCTTCCCTTCATTTACATACTATGCTTTAGCTGCAGTACGGCATTCTGTGCCACAGCAATGCAAGCAGGGAATGCGCATGTATTCTCATTCGTAGGCCATAGGCCAAGGTACACCATAGCAACATGGAAGTACCTACCTCACCCACATGGACCATGTTCCATATTATGCTTAAACTACACAGCAAGGTGTGCCATTTCTACACAGAGATCCTAGAACCTCACTACCTTGTATCGGATACCCGCTCCCGCCTCGATATGGCTCGGTGTGGACTGCCGGCCGAAATTATCCTGGTCCAGGTTCCGGGCAAGGAGCCCAACCCCAGAACCCGAGGGTCTACGGCATTTTAAAGGGATAATGTTCAGATTACCGAACTGAGGGGTGCCCTACTAAGGTTTTGCCAAACTTTCAACTCAGTGTTGGCGACACACCCTGCATGAGTTCCAAGCGGAAATGCAAAACGGGTCCAAAGTATCAGTAAAAGTTTTTCTGACCGTCCTTGGCGCACCAAACCCTAAACACTAAATCCCCCAACCAACTACCAAACCCCCCCCAAGTCCCCTAATTCAAAACACCCCCTCAACTCCCAATCCTCGCCCAGCTCAGCACCGACTCCGCAGCTCTCAGAGGAAGACGCCAAGGCATCCCACTCCTGCAGGTTTATGTTTGACGGGTTTAGGGTTCAAGGTGTGGGGTTCGGGGCGTCGGCCCGTCGGCTGTCGGGTTGTCTGTGGCTTTAGGCCAGGCTTTTGCGAAAGAAACCTCGTCAGAGACAGCTCTCAGAACATGAGTTACGGCTTTTGGACATCAAGATGAAATACCTATGTTTAGATGCCGCCATGCTGCAGCACGAGCAGAAGTAGGGTGCGACTGTATCAGCGAGGTTTCGATGTCCCATAGTTTGGCTGTCGGGATGGCTGCACGGCTTGGTGTGTAGGTTTTCGGAGTGGGCGGAGTTGGCTGTGGGGGTTCCTAAACCCTAAACCCTACCTGTGGCCCAAAAGACCTACCTTTTCAGGAACTATACGTGGAAACCATAATAAGGAACCCAAAGAAGCTAGCTACAGGTAAACTAAACCCTAAACCAATAAATCCTAAACCCAAAACCTCCCACAGTTGGCGGCCCCGTGAAGCGCAGGTCCTTCGACTCTGCGATGATGTTGAGGCTTCGCCTTTGGGGCACAGTCCAGCACCACTGGGGTTTCGTTCAGGGGTTTAGGGGTTCAGGGTTTAGGGTTTAGGGGTTTAGGGGTTCAGGGTGTAGGGTTTAGGAGCTTAGGGGTTTAGGAGTTTAGGGGTTTAGGGGTTTAGGGTTTAGGGGTTCAGGGGTCCCAGGAGGGCTTGTTGGCCCGCAAGTCCCGAGCCGAAGGCTTCAAGCTCAAGATCCACAGACCCAAAGCCCTAAGCCCTAAACCCTAAACCCTGAACCCTAAATCCTGAACCCTAAACCCTGAACCCTAGCCCCTAAACCCTGCACCACCCCGCGGAGGCCTCTGGAAACAGCTTGACGCGACTGAGGAGGCGAACTCATGCGACACGACAATCGGCAGCTTTTCCTGATGCTCGCTGAGTTTAGCAATGGTTGGCTTCCCAATGCCCGAAGGCAGCGTCACCATAACCCCTGACATACACCATGAACCCCTGAAGTCCTTAACACCCCTTGTGAATCCTGGACAACCCCGTCCTGGACCGCTTCGCCGTAGACCTTTGCCTCTTTGGGTGCGCCAATGAAAAAGCGCGGGTCCTTCAGACAAGCACAACCCGAAGACTTAGCGCAGGAATGAGATGCTTCCCAATACACGCAGAGAGACCCCCTTTTCGGCGCTACATTGCTGCAATCAGATCCCGGTGCAGGTCCGGAGCCCCTGGGCCCTTGGCAATAACCCCGGTACAAGACTACTGCCTGGGCCGACCTACGGCGAGAAACGAGTCCGCCTACAGTTGCTAGCGGCGTTGGCGCTATGAAGCTGGTACCACCCTCTCTCGCAGCTGTGCAACCTGATATTCTGCGCTCATCATCCTCGTGTCATCATTATCATCGTCACCACCATCATTACTAAGCAGCAGCAGCAGCAGCCGCCTCCTGATCCTTGTCGTCGTCTTAACATCATGGTCATTGTAAAAGTCACAAGAGTCTCCATTGCAGCAAAATGCCAGTCTCCTGTACCACGGTGGAGTCTTCAGTACTCGCGCTGGAGGCAGCCACATGGATGGTGTAGTTCACGGTCTCCTGTTCCAAGTACCCTACTTCCTCGGACCGAGAGCCGATACATCGAGACACGAACACCTGAACCTCATCTGGTTGTCCAAGGCTTACTGAAAACATGCACAGCCGCATGGAGACCCACCTGACTCTCCGCATCCGGCATCCGGCCGCTGGTCGACTGAAGGGACGGCTCTCCAGGCTTCGGCTCTGGGTTGCGGAAATCAAGGCCCCCTTTGCAGAGCTACCTAGAATCCTTATTGTAGCACCACATTCCGAAAATTAGGGGTACATGACCTTATTTTGGGGTCCTTATAACAAGGATCCTACGATTTAGGGTGCTATATTGGGGTCCCCTATTTTCGGAAAACCCCCCCATTGGTAGAGGTGCACTACGCATTCCGGCTCTTCGGTTTGACAGTGGCAGGGCCTGTTTAGCCCTTGGGCTGCGGGCTGACATTGTGCAGTCTGTGACTCTGCAATCTTGTGTCCGTGCATAACCTCAATGCCACTCACTCATCTCTTTTTCCCATCCGGTTGATGAGATAAATTATAAATCCTGGATTACCTTAAGGACCCTAAACCATAGGAATTATGGTATATTCCTTATTATGGGTAATGCAGGATCTATATCATCAACCGTCGCGCGTCTGCTAACCTGGACGACCCTAGCTTCGACTGCACTGCGCGATGCTTGACCATGACATCTCAACCACCTCAAACCCAAAATGCTGTCTGGTTCTTAGTAGGGAATGGGGAATGGGTTATGGGGACTATTACTGGGCGTTGTATAGGGACTACTATAGGGATCCATTCCCCCATTCCCTAATCAGAACCAGGCAGTTACGGAAACCTTATAAGGCATAGTGGACCTACACTACACCATTGTTCTTTACATTCAGGCCCTAAATCCCTTAGAGCCCTAACCCTCCAGTAGCCTTATAGATCCCTTTAAAGGATCCCTTTAAAGGATCCCTTTAAAGGAACCCTTTAAAGGAACCCTAAAGGAACCCTTAAACCCTTAGAGGCCCCTTTGGTTCGGAGGTGAGGCCTCCTGCTCTGCAGCAGCGACCAGGCCAAGCAGAGGCCCTTGGAGATTGCTGGGAACACCTGGAGCGGTTTCGCGGTGAAGGGTTCAGGGTTTAGGGTTTTAGGGGTTTAGAGTTTTAGGGTTTGGGGTTTAGGGTTCTAGGGTTTCGGGGTTTGAGGGTGTAGGGCTTCAGGGCTTTAAGGGTTTGGGGTTTGGGGCTTGCGGTTTGGGGTTCAGGGCTTATAGGGTTCATGGTTTAGGGGTGAAGGGTTAGGGAGGTCAAAGGGTTGAGGGGCTAGGGTTTCAGAGCATTAAGGGTTGAGGTGAAGGGTGTCCGAGCTTGAAGCGTTAAGGGGTTAGGGTGCGGGGTTTAAGGCTTAAGGTTTAAGGGTTGGGGGTTAGGATGTGTACAGCACTGCTTTAAGGGTAATTTGTTTCCCTTCAATTGCCATAACAATTGCCATACCTTGGCTGAAATGATTAGCTATACTGCAGCTATATGTGTAGCTGGTTTCATAACGCATCTTACAAAGCCCCTGGTTCCTCAATTCCCACAAAGTAAGAACAGCCATATAATACACTGAAATCCCTGAACCCTAACATATGGGCGGTTGTCAAAATTAGGGTCCCTTTTTGGGTCCTTAATACAATACGGCACCCATTATTTAGGGTACCCAAAAACGGGACCCTAATTTTGACAACCACCCATAGATCATCCCCCCCCCCTAGCAAAGCCGACACGACTAAGAAGTCCAGTCCGGGGAGCTCAATGAACCAGAAATTGCCTGGCCTGGGCCAGTGCTTGAGGGAAAGCGAAGAGCTTCCGGAGGGTTTAGGCTTAGGGTTTAGGGCTTAGGGCGGGCTTCGAAGGAGTTTTGGAAGCTCTGCAGGCTTTGGTGGGGAACTGTCAACCCCTGGGTGGGAATTAGAGCTCCTCGGGAAATCCGGATAATTGCAGGAGTGTCCAAACACGGCACACGCCGCACAAAAGCCCTAAAACCCTCAACCCCCCCTCCCAAAGCCAATGCACCCTAAAGCTTACACCGACTTTCTAAATGGTTTAGGGTTCAGGGACAGCTGAGACAGCTGGTAGCAGAAAGCAGCAACAAGAGAAACCGGACAGCTTCTGACAGCAGAATGGTTTAGGGTTTAAGGACAGCTGGTGACAAACAACAACAACAACAGAAACCGGACAGCTTCTGACACCATAATCGTTTAGGGTTTAGGGACAACTGGTGACAGAAAACAGCAACAGGAGAAACCGGACAGCTTCTGACAGCAGAATGGTTTAGGGTTTAGGGACAGCTGGTGACAGAAAGCAGCAACAAGAGAAATCGGCTTCTGACAGCAGAATGGTTTAGGATTCAGGCACAGCTGGCGACAGAAAGCGGCAACACGAGTAACCGGACAGCTTCTGACAGCAGAATGATTTGGGGTTTAGGGACAGCTGGTAACAGAAATTAGCAACAAGAGAAACCGGACAGCTTCTGACAGCAGAATGGTTTAGGGTTTAAGGACAGCTGGTGACAAAAAACAACAACAACAACAGAAACCGGACAGCTTCTGACAGCAGCATGGTTTAGGGTTTAGGGACAACTGGTGACAGAAAGCAGCAACAAGAGAAACCGGACAGCTTCTGACAGCAGAATGGTTTAGGGTTTAGGGACAGCTGGTGACAGAAAGCAGCAACAAGAGAAACCGGATCGGACAGCTTCTGGCAGCAGAATGGGTTAGGGTTTAGGGACAGCTGATGGCAGAAATCTGCAACAAGGGAAACCGGACAGCTTCTGACAGCAGAATGGTTTAGGGTTCAGGGACAGCTGCGACAGCTGGTGACAGAAAGCAGCAACAAGAGAAACATCTCTGACGGCAGAATGGTTTAGGGTTTACGGACAACTGGTGACAGAAAGCAGCAACAAGAGAAACGGACAGCTTCTGACAGCAGAATGGTTTAGGGCTTAGGGACAGCTGATGACAGAAGGCAGCAACAAGAGAAACCGAACAACTTGTGACAGTAGAGTGGTTTGGCGCTTCGGGACAGCTGGTGACAGAAGGCAGAAACAGAGAAAAAGGACAGCTTCTGACAGCAGAATGATTTGGGGTTTAGGGACAGCTGGGACAGCTGGTGACAGAAAGCAACAACAAGAGAAACCGGACAGCTTCTGACACCATAATCGTTTAGGGTTTAGGGGACAGCTGGTGGCAGAAATCAGCAACAAGAGAAACCGGACAGCGACTGACAGCAGAATGGTTTAGGGTTTAGGGGCAGCTGCGACAGCCGGTGACAGAAAGCAGCAACAAGAGAGACCGGACAGCTTTTGACAGCAGAATAGTGCAAGGTTTATGGACAGCTGGTGACAGAAAGCAGCAACAAGAGAAACCGGACATCTTGGTGTAATACACCCTGAGCCCAAAATCCTAAACCCCAAACCCAAAACCCTAGACTCTAAACCGCTTCAGGCCGCAGCGTCTCTTCGTGGGAACTGGGCTCACTCGGGTAATGGTGGCCTGGAAACATTGGGAAGCTGTTGAAATGCCATCCCCCCCCCCACCCAATTGACAGAACGATATATGGAATAAACATGGAGAAAGAGAAACAAGAGATTAAACAGCTTAGCATCATCATGACAGTGAAGGTTACATGTCCGACACAAGCCAGGATTTGACAATTGACAGCTCTGCCTTTGGAGCAGCTTCAAACACCTTCAACACTGTGTCGGCTGGGGCCCCCAACCCCTCCACCCCCCGCTTCCATCCGGGAAAGTAAACTCCCAATGCCCAAAGACCGCTTGCCCCTACCAAGACATACGCAATTCTCAAAAGCGCCCCGGTGTGATTGTCGGGCGGCTGTCCCCGAGTCCCAGCATGGACTCAACACTGGAGCGCCGACGTCTGGAAGTGCCTTAGAAACGGACGTCCGTGAACACAGGCCAGAAGAGAAACGCGTTCAACAACTGAGTCCGTGATCTCTAGATTCTCTAGATGAACTCATACTGTATGATTTTCTATAGTACATTATATTAATATTACATCATGATGTATTTAATACATCTATATTATATTAATGAATCCTCGTCCAGGAGCTCTCACAGCTGACTCCCAGCAACTCGGCACCCGGTCGCCGCGTCCTACATCGACTGGGCGTGGTTTTGAAGATCAGAAGATGGGGCTGACTGTGCTGCTGTACGCTCCTTTACATGTCTAATCTACTTGGTTGTGTTGTTGTGCTTGCCAGTGGCTTTCTGCAACACTTCCTTCCACGACATGGTGCGAGTCTTCAGTTTGCAGACCTGCAGAACTTGCCTGCAAAACGTCACTCTGTGTTTCATTGGAGCTGGCCTTCTGGGCGTGGATGGCGTCGCAGGAGGTCCTGGCTTTGCCGGACTTCAGGCTCGCAGGGTTCCAGTTCAGGGCTCAGGCTCCGGGAGAAACGAATCTGAGAATCACCAACTCGAACTCGGAGTCACTGCACGCCGGCCTGCTTCCAAATCGTGCGGGCTCGAGCTTTTCGCGCGTGCCTCAAGGAACAGGCTCAAGGGGCGCTTGCCTGAGAGGGGAGGATTGTCTAACATGACTTTATGTAAGGCTTCTGGAAGAGTTCCAGGGACAGCAATTTTCTTAACCCCGAACCTGTCTCTCTAAGCGGGTCGCGGGTGCAAAAACAGCCTTTTCAGGTCTCAAGCACAACTTAAAGCTTGAAAACCCAGGGGCTAACTGCATGCTGCTCCTGTTCTGTGGAATTCCAGTGGAGCCTAACACCCTAAGCGAACCGATCCCCTAGAAGTGCCTCGGGTATATCGTCCTCGTCCTCTTCCTCGTCCTCCTCCAGGCCATCCAGGTCCAAATCCAGGCCTTTCATCATCAGAAGTCTGAGCTTCGGGGCTCTCAGGCCCGGGAGTTTTCATGCCGCGCTTCCGGGGCAGAACTCTGTGTTTCAGGGCTCAGGGCTAGGATTTTCGGGTTCAGGATTGCAGCCATACCCTCTTGGTGTGGGTCCTGACATCCCCGGCGGGCCTTCTGCCTTGTCCTCCGGAACCTGAAGGAACTCCTGTAGAACCTGAGCGGCCGATCTGGTTTAGGGGTCATGATCTTGTGCTGAGCTCCCTATTCCACATCCTTCAGATCTGAGCCTGGGCGTATAGATTATGGAACATATTCTTGCCTGTTTGCGTACATCTATGTATATACGTGTGGAGGGTCTTATATATATATACACACACATGTTTATGGGGGTCTGTCTCGGTAATGGCACTGCTACGTAGCAGTTATCTCGAGATTGCCACTACCACTACCAACGCCGAGTGGATGTGGTATGCCATTGAAGAAACTCACAAGAGCAAGGTATAGGAACTATACAAACCGAAAGGCTACAAGAAATGAAGTACAGGTACACACTAGACCCCAAGCAACCCCCTTAATCTAGATAGACCAAGCTCCAGGAAGCGTGAACCTTACAACTGCCGAGTGTCTGCCGGGCTTGGCAAGCGCGAAGGGTTGCCAGGGAGACGTTCCTGGCAACAGAATCTAAGTTTCTGGTTTTGAGGTTTCTGGTTTAGGGTTCAGGGTTTCATCTTTTAAGAAAGGCCAGCTGCAGGTGGCAGGGGGCAGGAGGCACTCTTGCCGTGCGCTATGGATGTATGGCAAGGACCCTTCCAAGAGCTGTTTCGGTTACGTATCCACAACAATCAGTCCTTGTTCAAGTAGAACTAAATTGTAGTTCAGGCTATGGACTGTCTGGAACAAAGCAGCTGGGATTGTTGCGGACAACTGGCAGTAAATACAACGAAATAATGCTGGCAAGACCTAGAACTGCTCCCCAAACCATAATCAAGCTTTTTTAAACTTTTTTAATGTAAGTGTAATATCCCATCAATGAGGTTCCTTCGAAAAGGAAGTTCACGGTCAGGCAGGGCAGAGTTGAGGCAACTCGGAAAGCATCTGATAATATCCCGAGCACGTATTTGAAGGAGATTCTTCCCTCCTTGTTTTGGCGGATTCTGCGCCTCTTCCTCCACGCTGGTGGCGAAGTCGAGCAGCGCACAGCGCAGGGGGCCTCTCCGTGGCCCGGGGGTCAAACCTGCGCAGCAAACGAAATGCAGGGGCCTTTCGGTGTTTCCGGGTATATGAAACAATAAGTACTACAAAACTACATCGGTAGAGGCGGAGGATTGAAGGCAGTGGGCACTATGTCTAGGTTTACATTTTACATGAAGTCCTTTCCAAGCTTTGCGGCTTCGGGTCCACAGCTCGCGAGAATGCAGCGAGATGCCGAACTGGGTTCAACAGGGGTATTAGAGCAGCTGTGTGGACAGAAGGAATGATGAGTCTTTGTGGTTATTTTGAGGACTCCAAACGAAAGCATCGTCCAAATGCCGATGCAATCAGCCTGCCGCCCCGTTACACCCGTCCCGCTAAGCTGGCTCTGATACAAGTAGCTCGGAGATTGAGAGCATGAAGCTCGCATGCTCACAACCGCCGGACCCTAGGAATTGCATCCGAGCAGCTCTGCAAGAACGTGCGCACGTTCCTGGGAGTCGCACGGAAGTGCACTGACCGTACCGTCAACAGGGCTTGGGGGGTTATACCATTGTCAAGGGTACTAAAGCCACTGCCATGAAAATAGAAAGCATCGTAAAGACACGACAGCAAAACATTGAAATGGCCGACAATACACAGAGAGTGTGACGACCGAATTCATCACGGCAGATTGAGACCCCATCACCAGCGTCGACACCAGATTCACCAGATAGTCATAAACATTCCTCGCGCCGTTGCTGCTGGATTCCTGGACTGTGAGGTCGGCACCTCTATGGCAACCTTACAGAAACATATGGGTAGTTCAAAGTTCTCTAAGTTAGGGTTCCTTCTAGGATCCCTTTGGGGAACAAAAAACGAACCTAATTTAGAGAGCTACCCATATCAGGATCTCCAAATAGGGCCATTACTGGCACTACTGATCAAACTCCGACTCCCTTGTTGGTTCGTCGGTCATCGGGAAGATGGGTGGGTCATGCTGTTACCCCTCGGCCTTGCCGAGTATGCAGCAAGCTCCTCATGCAATAGATGTACTCAACCCTGGCCTAGCTTTGCAGGTACGAATGACAATACGAGTTTGTTCAAGTCTAGCAGCATCGTCATCACAGTCATCGCCTTCATCAGCATAACTGGAAGTAGATCGTAAGCGTTACAGCGGCTCCACATGACAAAACAGCAGCCACCGGCACATGTATGTTTCGTTGTTTTGGACGTCACCGTCCCTCGCGCCGCTGTAGCTACAGCTGCTGCCGCTGATTTTGTAACAGTCAATGCTGAAACCGTTTTCCAGAATGGATTTGGAGTTTTGGTGCTGCTGATGGGGTCACGGTGCAGCAACCTCCTATAAGGGTTCCTTTTTCTGTACTAGCAGGGCTTCTGCCGCTCTGAGCCCGCGGCATGGGCTGCTGGCCGAAGGAGGCGATGCTGTGCTCGGAGGGCGTTTCGTCACCTCACGGGGTTCAGGGCCTAGGGGACACTACGGGGGGGGGGGGGGGGGGGGGGGGGGTATGGGTTGGGGGGTTTCCGGGCCCGGGACTCAAGACAGGCCAGACCGCTAGGCGGGGCGGTGGCGCGTNGGAGAGGTGTGGGGTGTGTTGGTGGGGGGGTTTGTTGGTCTCCGCGGGGGTACGGGTGAGGGGGGGCACGGGGGGGGGGGGGGGGGTGAGGGTTGAGGGATTATGGCTTGGTGCTTACCAGGACCTGAATCTCAAGATCGGACAAACTGCTACGGGGCGCTGCTGAGTTTCGTTACGTAAGATGGCTTCGATCCTTTTCGTTTGGGTGTTAGACGCGCTTCGGGCTTACAAGGCTTCACACATACAACCAAAAGCTCCCATTGCCTGGATCCTGAGCCGTAATCGCGAAAGGATTTATCAGATTTCCACAAGGTGCTGGTGTGCCCTATGCACAATATAGTGACATGGTTCTGCACTAAGACTCAAACGAAGCCCTGCACGCTAAAGGCCGAACCCCTAACCCTGAACCGTAGATCCAAGAACACAACCCTAGACTCCGTTCTTTTCTGCCAGGGCTGGGGGCGGCACCCCCAGAACAATGCGATGCTTGGGTGGCACAGTAGATGCCTCCCAGGCAGAAGTTGTGGGGGCGTACGTGCTTTAGGGTTGCCGCGCTTGGGGTCTAGGGCTTCGGATCTGGATTAAAGCGTGAGTTTACCGCATCGGGTGTGGGACTATGAGGGCCGTCCTTAAGATAGTATCCTGCAAGCAGAAGAGCCCCCTACCCAAAGCAAGAGAGCCCAAACTCAAAGCCTCAAACTCTAGACTCTAAACACTAAAACCCTAAATCGTGCAGCCCAAATCCCACCCCAAACCCTGAGTTCGACATCCCAGGGACTAAAAAAACCTTAATCACGGAAAAGACACCTTAAACCACCATAGGGTTTAGGGTTTAGGGTTTAGGGGTTTAGGGTTTAGGGTTTAGGATCCCTCGATAGTCTAAGGTCTCTTTTACGGTAAGGGCCCCTTTCTCTGTAACTGAAAGGGCTGGGCCTCGCAGGCCCCGGGCCAGCCGCCCGGGGCTCGGCGAGGTCGGGCAGCCACGCTCACCTTTGTGGGTTTAGGGCTCAGGGTCTAGGATATAGGTTTAAGGGCCTTAGGGCCTAGGGTTTAGGGGCTTAGGCTGTGGGTTTAGGGGTTTTGGGGCTTACGGGTTTAGGGGGCTACCATAAAGGGGTCCACTGTCAGGGTTCAGGGTCCTCCTCGCCTGAATTAAAACGGCAGGGCTTTGCGTTTAGGAGTCAGGATTCTGTTTAAGTTCTGTTACCAAGAGGAGCTTTGGGTGTTAGAGCCATTTTGTGAGGTTAAAAACTTTTGATTTTCTGAGGGCTGCGGGCTTTTAGAGTTGTTTGGGGCTTGGGGCTCAAGCTTAGAGTTTCAGCTTCTTGGGTGGTTTTTGGGCTTGGGGTGCAGGGTTCAGGACATGGGGTTTTCGGGCTTGGGGCTTAGGATTTGGTTTTGGTTGAAGCTGCCCAAATCCTGAACCCCAACCCGAAAGGTAGAACTCAGGGCTAGTTTCGCAACAGCCGCACCCTATTTTTCATGCATGTCAATAACAATAACAAGGACCCTATTCAGCCCGAATGGCTGCTCGGCGAGGTCGGCGCCGCCTCGCTCTCATCACCTCGCAGTGGTCAGGTTTAGAGTTGATGCCTTTGGGGCCTCAGGGTTGATGGATTTCATACTCCATGTATGTATGTGTATATACGTATGCTTGCATGCATGCATGCATGTATGTATGTACTGTATGCGTGTGTGTGTGTGTGTATGTCTTGGTGCCCAGTGAAGTTCTGCAGGAGTCTCTGAAGGCTCTACTTGGTCTTGGTAGATGCTTTCCAACGCAACGATTCTCAGTCCCTGTTAGAGTTTTGCCCGGTTCGGGGCCAAAGGGCTTGAGCAGCTCTGGCTTCGGGAACTGATTTGTAGTCAAGGGATGTCCAGGGTTTAAAAGACATAGCATACCATGATACAGGACTACAAGGGAGTAGACTTGGTGGGAAGGGCTGACGTCTCCTCTCGTGGGGTTTAGGGTTTAGAACAAGTAGTGAGCGAAGCTTCGGATTCCTGGCTTTCGTGGGTTTACGGGTACGACTCGCTGACTTTTCCGATGCTCCGACTGCTCCCGCCAATAGGGAGCCGACTTGAGGCTGCAAGAGGACTAAGGGTTTGTGTTTAGGGTTTAGGGTTTAGGGTTTAGTGTTTAGGGTTCAAGGTTCAGGGCTTAGGGTTTAGTGTTTAGGGTTTAGTGTTTAGGGTTTAGTGTTTAGTGTTTAGGGTTCTTAGGGTTGAGGATTTCGATATGCCCTTCGAAAACGTTTTGGGGACTCTCAAGTCTCGAAGTTCTGACATGCAAGTTGCAGTTAATCCTCTAGTGCTCGGAAACACAAAAGGCAAGCTCTAAACTCTAAACCCGCATACCTCCCGACTGCCCAGAATAAAGCCTAATCAAACTCTAAGCCCACACGCAAACGGCCGTTGCAAGCCAGGCACAGCTTAAATCCTCAACCCAAGGGTGTGGTATGTTTTCCAAGTCCCCCAATTCGGCACAGGCAGCTGTGCTGTGAGGGTGTGGTACTGCCCCGCTCTATGTCAGGGCATGGGCCTTGGAAAGAGCGGAGGTTTGCTTTAACTACATAAGCTTTCCAATTCTGAGGCTAAGTACGTGTATACACTTGTACATCCGTCTGCATATAGGCTTGCACACATGCAGACACACGGGTGAACATACGTACAAACGTTACAATGCACTGCAGCACAATACATTGCGATGCAATGCAATATATTATAATATATTACATGACAATACAATACAGCGCGGTAATTACAACTCACATCCATCCATCCGTGCATCCGCCCATCCATCCATCCAGCCATCCAGCCGCCCGTCCGTCCGGCTGTGCGGCCGTCCATCTATCCATCCACCGTGTCTGCGTGCACGTACTTATACGTTTTGTTCGTATAAAGATGTTCTATGCATAACATGATACATTACTTACTGACGTCTGTACGAATGTAGTACAAGCACGGGCAGGTGGATGTGAGGATTGATAAAAGCTTAGCTCCATCGTACAGAGGAGACAGACAGAGAGCCAGCGAGAGGGAAAAAGTGAGAGAGAGAGCGAGAGCGCGAAAAAAGAGAGAAAGAAAGAAGGAGAGTGAAAGGGAGAAGGACAGAGAGAGAGAGAGAGAGGAAACCAACAAGTTGGATTCAGGGAGACAGAAGGATGGAGGGACGAACAGAGAAGCAACAAATCAGATGCATGCATAGGCAGGCGGGTAAATAGACTGGCATACGAATGTGTAGAGGTAATTGGATAGATACATAGACTAGATAGATTACTTAGATTGGATAGATTAGATAGACTAGATAGGTTGGATAGATTAGATAGATAGATAGACGGATAGACCGATAGATCGATAGATTGATGGATCGGTAGATCGCTAGATCGATAGACCGCTAGATAGACACATAGACAGATAGGTAGGTAGGTAGAAAGAAAGATAGATAGATGAATAGGTCGCTAGGACATGTATCTCTAGATGGTACATACACGCGACTTCCGGAAGCGTGTGCGCACACGCTCGCATACACTTACGCACACGCACACACATACACATATATATATATACACACACGCACGCACGCACGCACGCACGCACGCACGCACGCACGCACATAACACAAACACAAACACAAACACACACACACACACGCGCAAACCGAAACAAAAAGAACTCAAATGCTGCCCGGCTACGACATACGGTGAGTTATTACATACAGAGTCGAATAGATTAAGATATAGTTAATCTAGTTCATTTTCGCGATAGTATTCTAAAAATCGAAATTACTATTCCTTATTAGGTTGAAGTACCCATACACATGCAAAATGTTACCCAACTACAACGAAGAAAAGATGTTGATATAGACGAAGATATACGAAATGTGCGTGCATTTTCTAGACGTCCACGTCTTCAGGTCTTTATGCATGGTTCCCTGCCCAAGGGGGAAGATATCCAGCAGTAATGCTCAGGGGAATCCATGGCGAATACATAGGGCTTGGCGGTGTCAAGACCACACATCTCAGAAACCACAAACGAAGACAATCACACGGGAGGTTGAGACCGTAGATTTTCTTGTATACGATGTATCATATAACTAGAACGGACATACTGTAGATCATGTCGTATATGGGGCGCCTGGCAGTATTCACGTGCACACTGCAAACCTGCGTAAAAGGAGACCCCGATGCGAGCCCCTGCCTTTCAAGTGCTCCACTACTAATAAAATACTGCTAGAAGTAAACCTTATGGCTGCTACAATGATTCCTCGTAGTGTCTACTACCACCCCCACTACTCCTAGCGCTGTCTGTCTTTCCTATTCCAAGAACTGTCCATGACCACTATTACCATCACTTCCGGTCTCTTTCTAGGGCCGTCTTCGTTGTGCTACGACGACAACCCTAAACCTCTAAACCCCCAAACCCCAAAGCCTAAACCCTGAACGCTTCATCTCTGTTTTTGAGGGCCCGGCCACGGCACCGGAACTCCGGCAGCTTCAGCAGCGGCTCTGAGAGAGGCCCCACCATGCCGGCAGGGCTCCGCGGAGCGCTGGTCTCTGAGACTTACGCCTTTTATGGGTTTAGAGTTTAGGGTTTAGGGCCTTTTATGATTACCGCTGTAGTGCTAGAGAGAATAGTAGAATGATCATAATCAATGTGAGTTGAAGAAAGCAATCAGTATCATCGTCAGGGACCTGGCTATGATATGAAGAAGCCTTTCTCTTTAAGAGCAGGGTGTTGCAGTATTATTATTACTAGCTACTATTATTACTACTATTATTATGATTATGTATGCTAAGGGGGTTGTTCAGGCAGTGACAGGACCAGCTTCTTGAGGCTCCTGTGAGGTCAGAAGTTTTGGGGTCAAAGCTCTGGCGCCCCGGGTCTCTCCCCGGCCGCTTTGCAACTCTGAGCCTGGAGTTGCGACGACACCTCGATTTCTATCGGGTTCTAGGATTAAGGGCTTTAAAGATTTAGGGCTTCAGGATTGAGCTTAAGGGGTTCAGTTTTAGGGTCTACTTGCGGGGACTGTCGGTGCCCCTTACCGGCTGTTGTACAACTCTCGTGAACTTCTTACATAAGCCACCATGCTTCTGTCAAAAACCGGCAGGAAAAGGATTTTCGGTGCCTGAGGAGTTAGAACTCGGCTTTGGGGCATAGTATTGTATAACTATCTAGGGATTAGGAGGAACCTGAAACCTTGCTTTCTCAAATTGGAGGAGACATTGGAGGAGACTAATATTATATAGGGGCCTTAATAATTAGAATAGGGTTTTAGTGATATATTATATTCAACCCTAAGGAATAGTATTGGTAATTATTTAGGCCGCTAAAGTACAGTGGCCTGCAGATGCAGCATCCGCAACTTTGTCCGAAGCCCGAACCAATTTTGATTCATGCCGAAAGCATAGGCAGAGACCCGAAGCCCAGAGCGCAGCAACCACTTCTTAAAGGTTCATGGGTAGTTATAAGTGGGGTTCTAGGTAGGGTAACCATTAGTATAACCCACAATAAGGGACTTATAACTCCACTTATATTATAACTACCCATGAACCTCCAAGTTCAACAGCTTCCAAGGCTCGTCGACATCGCCTGGAAAGGGTGCCAAACTCAGATGTGTCTCGGCCCTCCCTCACATTACCTTCTTGTGTGTCTCGGTGTGTGTGCATATACATACCAACAACAACCCTGGTAGAGAATCTTGAGCGTGAGCAAAAAAATTATACGACAACCTGAAGCCTGCCAAAGCCTAGCCACCTCACAATGGACTGAGCAAGCCTAAGATATCCTTCTGGAGACCACCCGGCGCGTCCGCTTACTGCCTCTTGCGTTTCCTTCGGAAGGGCTTGGACGTGTGGACTGTTAGGCCGCTCGCCTGTAAACGCATTGCTCAGCTAGACTGCCCCAAGATTGGCCTCTGTCTGGCTGCGTCGCAGCCCCAGCCACCTGGAGGAACTTTTCGGACCCTAACCCATCTAAATTCTATTCCTTCCTTGCATAGCGCAAGGCATACAATTTAAAACTGTTCTCTTCAGTCGTAGGACTTGACTTGACGGTAGACTCCTCCGTCAGCAGCCCCCACCTGGCAGCCGACCTCCTCATCCGCCTCTGCCGGGAGCTCTTCCTTGGCGGCAAAGGGACTTTGGACTTTCAATGATGTCGGGCCCAAACAAAGGATGAAGATGAAGAAAAGGGCGAAGTCTCACGGTGACTATGGTGATGCCGGACGACTACGACTCCTACATCCTACTCCTCCTCCCACTCCTCCCACTCCTCCCACTCCTCCCTCCGCTCATTTCTCCTACTCCCGTCCACTACTCCTCCTACTCCTACTCCTACTCGTACTCCCGCCCACGCGCACTCCTACGCCTACTCCTAACGACTCCGACTCCTACTACTACTGCGACAACTACTACCACCACCACCACCACCACCACGACTACTACTACTGCTGCTACTACTACTACTACAACCACCACCACTACTACTACTACTACTGCTACTGCTACTGCTACTGCTACTGCTACTGCTGCTACTACTACTACTACTACTACTACTACTACTACTACTACTACTACTAGTACTAGTACTAGTACTAGTACTGGTACTAATACTAGTACTAGTACTAGTACTAGTACTAGTACCAGTACCAGTACCAGTACCAGTACTACTAGTACTACTAGTACTACTAGTACTACTAGTACTACTAGTACTACTAGTACTACTAGTACTAGTAGTACTACTAGTACTACTAGTACTACTAGTACTACTAGTACTACTAGTACTACTAGTACTAGTACTAGTACTAGTACTAGTACTACTACTACTACTGCTCCTCCTGCTACTACTACTACTACTTACTACTTACTACTTACTACTTACTACTTACTACTTACTACTTACTACTTACTACTTACTACTTACTACTTGCTACTTGCTACTTGCTACTTGCTACTTGCTACTTGCTACTTACTACTTACTACTTACTACTTACTACTTACTACTTACTACTTACTACTTACTACTTACTACTTGCTACTTGCTACTTGCTACTTGCTACTTACTACTTACTACTTGCTACTTGCTACTTACTACTTACTTACTACTTACTACTTACTACTTACTACTTACTACTTACTACTTACTCCTTACTACTTCAACTCCTTAATCCTTACTCCTTACTCCTTACTACTTACTACTTACTACTTACTACATACTACTTACTACTTACTACTTACTACTTACTACTTACTACTTACTACTTACAACTTACTACTACTACTACTACTACCACCACGACTACTACTACTACTACGACTACTACAACTACTACTACAACTACTACGACGACTACTACTACTACGACGACGACTACTACTACTGCTACTACTACTACTACTACTAGCTCTTTTTGCCTATATGCGAATCTATGAGCCTCTGTGGCTCAGAGCCGGGCCTCATCCAAGGGTTCACCCGAGCCAGCCTCGAAAAAGAGGTTTCGAGGGCTTCGGGGGGGTTTTGAGTCTTTGGGGCTTCGGGTTTTAAAGGGTGCTAGGGTTCAGGGTTTAGGGTTTAGGGCTTCCAGGCATTAGGGCTTTTGGTGTTAAAGGGTATGTTGGGGTTTTGAGATCTTGGTTTAGGGTTGGGCTGCGTGGACCCTCTGTGTGTGTGAGTACCGCATGGCTTTTTCTGCAATTGGGAGTTGCATCAAGCTCCCAGCCCCAAGCCACGAAGTCCGAGACCTAGGCCTCTGTGCAATTCAAGACATCCCCACACGGTGGATGCTCCGGGGCTTTGAAGGCTCTCAACGCCCCAAACAGCTGCCGAGAAAGAGGACGCCCCCCCCCCCCCCCNCCCCCCCCCCCCCCAAGAGAAGTCGAAGGGGATGTTTGGGTTCAGGGCTTCGTGGAGAAGGGCTCAGGATCCAGGGTACACTCTGCAAGTGGCAGCTGGGTGAGCTGAAATGGGATCGTTTGCAATTTGCACAAGACTACTAGACGATCACACTCCCGTACCGAACACTGGTCAGCATTGGGATCCTCGTTGTACTCACCCACTACGCAAGCAAACATCTCGGCCCAGGTGTTTAAGGGGAACCTCAAACTGTACGATCCTTGTCCAACATGAATCCCCAAACCCTAAACCCCTGTCCAACATGAATCAAGCAGCCGCTGGCATGACTGGAGGTCTCCGCCCATCGCCAGGCGCAATTCGACGAGGCAGAAGTTTGCTCTTCAGGGTTTGGGGTTTAGGGTTTCGGGGAAGCTTGGGCTTCGGGGTTTGGGGTTTGAGGGCTGCGGTAGGGAAAGGTTTGGGGTTAGGGGGTGATAGGGTCGGGTTTAGGGTTGCAGGGGGAGATGAAGTTTAGGACGTTGGGTCCAGGGCTTCAGCTTGAAGAGCGACGGTCGCACGACCTTGCTGTTTACTGTCGGGCTTCATGTCCTGGGATCGGGTTGTTGGTGCTATTCTTGTCCCAACTGCTTGATCCTGCTGTGCTTTTCGGCTAGACCAATCATTAAAAATCTGTAATCTGTCCATGACTCTTCATACCACTGCTGATCTTACCAGTGTGGGGACACTGCACGCGCTATGGCATGTATGAGAAGTGTTTCTGGTGTTCGTCTTTGTTACTGCCGTCGGGATTTTTCATGTTCCTAGAGTTCCAACTCTTTCCACATGTGTTAAGAGGTTACTGTCCAGTATGTCGTGCTCCCGTTACTGTTATGATTACTCCTGCTCCTGGTAACTAGTAACTAGTACTACGCCCATGTTGTGTTCCGTTGTTCTGTGCAACACTGTAAACGCATTAACCGTTCTGAGCGCCCTTGCATATGCTCGAGGGGAAGTCAGCCAGCTTGAAGGCAAAGCAAAGTGAGGTGGCGGCACTTGCCATCTCCATCGCGCATGTACATAACGCAAAGTACTGGAGTTTCCCTAAGTGCGCTGAACAAGCCCATTCTGGGCAGACCCTGTGCCTAGAGTTCTGGAATCGGGGCGCGATAGCCAAAAAAACTGCCTGCAAAGATGCAAAGCAGAATGCATCTCCAGCCTCACGATCCCCTAAACCCCTAAGCCTGAACCTCCAGCTGGGACTCCGATTCCGACAGAAACCTGAGGTCAGAGGCAATGCGCTGGCCTGTCCTTCTTGTCCTCCAACATCTCCACCTCCGAAGCAAGACAGAGGCACACGAAGGGCCTGGTTTTGTTGGAGGAGGGAGTGCACTATAGTATCTCCTATGTGCTGCTGCTGCACCTGCGCTCTACGGTATTGCTTTGCTGAACCTCTAGAATCTTTTGCTTGTTTCTTCTGATACTCCATTATTTCCAGCTTCATTATTTTCAGCTTAACCCGACGATCTAGTCCTACATGTCCTAGCCGACCCACTAGGCCGGGCAGATAGTGGGTAGGGCCAGGGAGTGGCTTGGACTATAGTCCTGCTGCATTTTATGAGACTTCTCATGGTACACCCTGTACTAGTTGTTTGCTGAGAAGCAGACCCTCAAGAACCACAAGTACTCAACACTGTGTTGTTCTTCTGATTGCTGCTGTCTTTCTCGTCATCAACCGCCATTGCCTCTTTTCCATGAGCATGGGGGTTTCCGGTGCTGCTGCATTGTTAAAAGCATCCGGCTATTTCGATGGTGTCAAACTGCAATTTGGGAGTTTCCGACAATAGGGGACCTTGCTACAGTACCCTGTATAGTAGGATCCTTATTGGAAGGGCCCCATAGTAAGGCACCCCTCATTTTCGGAAACTCCCATTTTGTACTGCTGCTCGCATGGTTCCTACGAGCAGCTTCGGGCACCTGCAGATGTACCGAACGACAACGTGAGAGAGCTGCAAAGTCTACTATAGGGGCCTTAATGATCAAAATAGGGTTCCTTTAAAAGGGTCTATAAGGGTTACTATTAAGAATATTGGAGCCTTAATAATTAGAATAGGGTTTTGGGGCCCATTATACTATAAATATAATCAGGAACCCCCAGAATAGTATTGGTAATTATTCAGGCCCACATATTGGGTACTCTAGGGCTTCGGGATCGTGGGCATGGCTCACGAAGACACGGCAATTTCTCTGTGCTGAATGCTAAGACCTCTACTGCTGACATTTAGGTGTTCATGCTGCAGAAACCTGACTGACGGATTACTTGTTGGGCTTGTTGGGATGTACGAAAGTTGCATCCTAGTGTCAGGCTTTCCGCTTTCCCATGTCAGGTTGCCCAGATCAGCTTTGGGAGTGTTCTGCGCCTGCGTCCCGCGCACCGTCAACCTGGCAATCGACGGGTTGGGACTTTCGGGGAATGAGAGTGTAAAGTTTTGGGGCTTCGAGTTCTGGGCCTTGGCCACTTTCCGCTGTAAAAGCCTGTCTGAGAATTCTGGACGTCGCAACACAGTCGAACGGGCCGGCGTGTGGCTTCAGCACCCTGTCTTGCGCTAGGTGCCAAGGAAGACTTGCAACAGAACGCGCAACCCCACAGACCAGTGCGAAGTCCTCTATCTCTGGCACCAGCCGCGCGCTGGTAAGGAAAGTCATACAAGGAAGGTAAAGCGCAAATCACTTGCGAGTACTAATGGCTCATAGTGTGTATTACTAGGCCCTCCTAAAATGGACATTAATTAATCAAGCTCCGGTGCCCGCACCTCGACGTCTCCGCGGTGCGGGGCGCGACGCGAGGTGCGCTGCTAGGGACGAAGGTGGTGAGGCCTGAAGATCTTTCGGGCTCTGGTTCTTCAGCCTCGTCCGAAGTTACATAAGTAAAGCAACTTTAGTCATTACCAATAGCAGTTGCTATGTGCGGCCCCGTTGAGGGATGTCGAAGGTATGTATGGGTACGCATATGTACGCATAATCCTATATACGACTACCAGCAATGGCCTTTCAAGAAGGGGCTGAGGGACTTTGAGGTCTTTTGAGAGCAGCAGTAGCAGTAGCAGTATCAGCAGCCGTCCGTAGCACTACAAGTGCTCGCGCTAGCACCAGCAATATTTACTCTAGTAGCAGTGCACGTGTATGAGGTTCAGTGCTGCGTGTTTCAGCTGCTGCGGCCAGCACCTATCTTGAAAGCTCTCTCAGCGGGTGGTGACGATCAACTGAACAGACTCAGACTCTCCCCTTGAGAATTGCTGAGGTGGTGACCCAGGTAAAGAGCAGATGCAACCAGCAAGTACCTCTTGCGCGACGCGGCTAGATATTTTCTCTCTGTTCAACACCCATCTCACATCACTTTACGTTTCCTCTTGGAGGGACCAGTGCGCAAGCCAAATGCCAGCCGAGCGTGAATCGTGAAATTTAATAACAAGCCTATAGTATAGACATGCTCCGAAACCCACCCAGAACCCACAGAATTCCGCAAAAAGCAAACCCAACAAAGCTCCCAGCACCTGGGTGACCTCTGATTCGAACTCCCAGTCAACAACCGTAATTTAGTCTTAGGAAATTCGAGCCCTCGACATCCTCATATCAGATTTGAAAGGCCACCCAAAAACCTCCTTAAAGCAACATGCGTTAAACTGATTGCACGGCAACGCCAACAGCTTTGTATATACACAAGAAACTAAAACCACAGTAGTATCATGCACTATTTTAATTTAATACACTGTACTGTAATATGGTATACGATACTGCTATACTACAGAATGATATACTATACTGGTATACTATAATATAAATATACCCTACTGTTATAACAACCGGAGGAATGAAGCTACAAGGAGGAAACCCCAGGCCCTCTTGGACGGCGCACGCAACGGGTCTTCGGCGCTTCAGCATAGTCTGGACCTTCGCGGCTGATGCGGATCGAAACTAATGTAGGAGCCTAACTTCTTACCCATACTATTTTGGGGGGGCTCCTTATTAATATTATGGGTCCCCAAACCCTATTCTAATTATTAAGGCCCCTATATTAGAACCCGAAAACCCGGCAGTCTCAACGAGAATCTCCTAGGTTTCGCGGCTTTTAGGGAGCCTTACAGCTCTGAGAAGCTCTGGGGGCCCCGACCATGGTCGCCAAAATCTACGAAGCCCAAGGCTTCCGCGTTTCTGTGGACTAGGAAAGGCCAAAGGTTACACCTGGAAGGATGGAAGCTGCTGGGCAGTGCGGTGTTCACAACTCTCATACCGTTCCTCAGCCATGTCTCGGGCCGAAAACTGGAGAATCAGAAGGCACATGCTCATGCCGAAGCAACTGCATCACTACGAGATTGCATTACCATAGCATGCTAAGGGATGCAGAAATTGACGCTTGATGTCTGTTGCAGTATGCACCAGCTGGGATGCTACAACAATCTCGCAGCATGATGCTGTAAAACCTGCTGGCATGCAACAAATCACAAAGACTAAAGCCGAAACCCTACACCCGTCCTCTATCACCCCGACACCCGGATCTTCTTTTCCCGTGGCGAGATCACGTCGCCGGCTCGAGCACGAAGTGTTCAGCCTTTTCGTGGGGAGGGGGGGATTGTATATAGTGCTTACTACCCGGGGCCTGAACAACTTAATGCAGGTTTCGAGTGGCCTTTTATTGTACTCACCAATATCAAGGAATCAATCTTAAAAGGAGTGATTCTACTAACGGCCGAAGCTCCGACACTGCGGAGCGCTCGCCTTAGGCCCCCCTCCTGTACTCCTCAACACCCGAAACCAGACACCCTTAACTCCTCAACTCTACACTCGACCTGACCTTCAACCCTAACCTCCAAAGTCCCTGCCCCAAAAAACCCCTGATTAAAGCCTAAACCCCTAACCTCCATTTCCCCTGCCCCAAAACCCGAAACCCCTAAACCCTAAACCCCTGAACCCCTAAACCCTAAACTCCTAAACCCCTAGACCCGAAACCCCTAAACCCCTAAACCCCCAAACCCCCAAACCCTAAACTCCTAAACCCTCAGACCCTAAATCCCTAACCCCTAATTCTGAAGACCGAGCGTTCCCCCTAGGCCCCCGGGCCCAAGGGCTCCCCCAGCGTGCAGCGCCCAGTTTGAGACCCCAGCCTTAAGGTTCATCGGACTTCTTAGGAGAGGTTTGAGGGTTTAGGGTTTGGGGATTAGGGTTTGGGGGTTACGGGGTTTGAGAGCTTTGAGGGTTTAGGGTTTGGGGGTTTGGAGGTTAGGGGTTTGAGGGTTTGAGGGTTTGAGAGGTTTCAGGGTTTGAGGTTTGGGGATTAGGGTATGCATGGGGGTTAGGGTTTCGGGGTTAGGGGTTTGAGTGTTTGAGGGGTTTGAGGGTTTAGGGTTTGGGGATTAGGGTTTAGGGTCTAGGGGATTTGGGGTCTAGGGTTTAGAGTTTAGGGGTTTACGGTTTGGGGATTATATAGGTTAGGGGTTTGAGGGTTTGAGGGTTTAGGGTTTGGTGTTCATAAGGGTTGAAAGGAGTTTTATACGGGCTGTATAGGGTTTTCTCAGAGTGTTGCGGCGTTTCTATAGACGGCTTAAAGGTGTTTTGGGCGTTTGGGACTTTTTGGCTTCAGGAACTGGGGCTTGGAAGCTCGGGGCGTTTCACCGGATTTAAAGCTGCAGGATTGAGGAGTTCTCCGGTTTTTTTAAAACCCTCTTAGGTTTTTATAAAAACCCTCTTAGCAGGATTGAGGAGTTCTCCGGCTTGAAGCTTTTCGGTGCGGCTTTCGGAGCATAAGTCTCCATGGATACAGTTCTGGACTTAAGGGCTAGCTGATACCTTTGAATATGTTAAGGAAAAAGCACCGACACCCGAGAACCGAACCGCCAACCTTTAGCCGTAATTCCCCAAATAAGCACGACTTTTGCAGCATATAATATGAAAAAATCATAAGAAGAATCCCTCAAAACAAACTTGCTTTTTCAGGCTTCAGGGAATCTCTAAACCAACCCTTAAAGCCCCTAGTAGGCCCTAAACCCCGAAACCCGAAACCAGGTCCCTGGCTCATGGCCATCCCAAAGAGCCGCCGTGCATGGTCGGAGCCCGTGTCAGGCGCCTCTTCCGGGGGGGACACTGCGAAGCGGGCTTTGGAGCTTCAGGGTTTGAGGGTTGAGGGTTTAAGGTTCAGGGTTTAGGGTTTAGGGTTTGAGGGTTTGAGGGTTTGAGGGTTTGAGGGTTTGAGAAAAAACTACGTTTAATAAGGTTTGTTTAAAATAAGGATTGAGGGTCTCGGGTTTTGAAGTGGGCTTTAGGATTTCAGGGATATGGACTATCAGGTGATAAGGGTACTTGACTTAGTTTAAGGGTTCCGCAAAGGATCCGTGAGGGTTTAGGGCTGAGGGCCGTGGGGTGAAGATTTCAGGGTTCAGGGGTTCGGGTTGCACTGCTGCTGCTGCTCCTACTACTATTTCTACGACTACTACTACTACTACTACTACTACTACTGCTACTACTACGACTACCACTACTACTACTACTACTACTACTACTACTACTACTGATACTGATACTACTACTACTACTATGATTATTACTACTACTACTACTACTACTACTGATACTACTACTACTACTACTCCTCCTCCTCCTCCTGCTCCTCCTCCTCCTCCTCCTGCTGCTGCTGCTGCTAGTAGTAGTACTACTGCTGCTACTAGTAGTACTACTACTAGTACTACTACTACTACTACTACTACTACTACTACTACTACACTACTACTACGACGACTACTACTACTACTGCTACGTACCACCTCTACTACTACGACGACGACCACCACAACTGTCACGGCACGAGATCAAAAGCACCACCATCATCATCAGTGTCCTCCGCTTCTTATCCGCTTGATCACCCCATCAAGAGCAACATCCTGGTCACCATCAAGCCCTTCATCCTCTCATTCTTGCCGGAACCGAGCCGGTTTTTTTGGGGGACATCCAAGCATATTAGCCTGAACTCGTGCGCACGCGGCATTCGCCAACGTTGCTGGAAGCTCCCGAAAGAACGGCTGCTTGGGCTTGCTGCTTTTCGAACAAACCCCCAACCAAAACCAACCAGACGCCCCGACTCGGCCGAGTATCATGAGATTCGCGGTAGTGTCAGCGATGGGAACTCGGATGATGCTGTTCTTGTGCAGTAATATCGGCCTTTTTGTCTTGTACGTAAGTGTGTCTTACAACAATCATACGAGTATGGTAGACATACAGCGATACCATGTTGCCATTCAACTGCTGCTGCGCGACGCTTGCGTGTACATGCCGCTGTTCTTAGTTCTAAGTACCGGTTTGAACAGGTGTAATGCAATGGTCACCGTTATCGTCGTCATCATCAACAGCAGCATCACCATCCACTTAACATCATCATCATCATCAGCACAAGCCGGCCTTGATGGCATTACCAATATTGACGGCCACCAATATGCTACTCTGACAAGCGCAAACACTGTATGTCGAGTTGCTCACGTATGTATGCATACATGCAGACATACAGACACACAGACACACACACACACAAACACACATTCGCGGGCGCATACATACATTCGCAGATACATACATACATGCATGCATGCATGCATGCATGCATGCATGCATACATACATACATTACATACATTACATACATACATACAATTGAACGTCCATACATACATACATACATACATGCATCTGCATAAATGCATAAAAGCATACAAACATACAAGCATGCAAGCAGACAAGCACACAAGCATGCATGCATACAAGCATGCATGCATACAATCCATATACGTACATAAGAACATTTGCAGCATGCCAGTCGCTCTTGCAGGTTCTACGCTCTGGGTACTGTTACAGTCTTGAATGTGCAGCCTGAATCGGCGCATCCATGCAGCGCTTCAGGCAGTAGCTACGCACCATCTACGCGCGAAGTTGCTACGGCTCTTGAAAAACCATGGCTGACCCCATCCGTGCCCAAGCAGGAACTCACGGAGAGCTTTATGTACATCCTTCGTTTCCGGCGCAAGGTCCACGTTGGGTCCCCTGTCCGACTTCGCACATGCGCATTCTGCGACATGGGAGGTTTCGACGATCCAGGCATCTTTCCGGCACATGTCCATCCGTGCGTCTGAACTGTGAATGCTGGACTTATAGACACACTGCACACAGAAGTTCCCGAGGCCAAAGCCCCAATGAAGGCTTCGGGGCGTATAAATGTGGCTACTCAGGAACAGTAAAGACTGCAGTTCAGACTTACTTGGGAGATCCTAGCAACAGTGGCTCCCGATACTTACTATGCAGTCCGAACACTTGCCTAGACCTATCTTCTCTCTCTCAATACGAAGCCCAGACACCTTGACCCTAAAACCGAAAGCCAGAAACATAGACCCGAAACCGCCCGGAAGCCCCGGCCAGGTCGTAACCAGAGCTTTGCAACCCAGGACTCCGAATCGCACGATAATGTACGAAGGTGGTTTAGGGTGTTGAATTTCGTTCCTGCGCGAGGGCGTTAGAGTCACAAAGATCTCTGTAGTTTTGCAGGTTTCAGGCCACCTAGGTTTTTGTCAGGATTTAGGGATTTAGGGTTTTCGGAAAATCCGGGACCTCGTCGAAAATCCGAAGTAAGCATCTCATCTATCCGTCAATATGGGTTCCTTTCCAAGTTTTCCCTGTAAAACAAATCCTTTCAGAGCCTGCAGAGATCCCTGAACAAGGTGGATGGACTTGTGCCGCGATGGAGGCAGCGCGCCTCCAGAAATTCGCTGTCACCGGAGAAGGCCCGAGGCGGAGAAGCAGTAGTGATTAGGTGCAAGTCTCGGTTTGGGGTTTTGGGCTTTCTGGGTTTGAGGGTTAAGGTTTAGGGTTGTGGATTCCGGGTGTCGGGTTCATCTTCACTCCGCCCTTTCGCAGCCCATCTTTTCCGGGCCACTTCAAGGAAATCATAGCAAGGCACCCTACAAATGGGGGCCTGTTGATCAACATAGGGGCCTTAATAATTAGAATAGGGTTTTGGGTCCCATTGTACTGTAAATATACTTAATAAGGTACCCCCAAAATAGTATACGCATACTTATTACTTATTAAGGCCGCTTTAGTATCTTACTTCAGCACGCAGGAGCCGGCGGAGTCGGCGTTGGGCAGTGGCTTTCGGAGCCTCAGCCTGGCATGGGGGGTTGAGGGTTTAAGGGTTGAGGGTTTAGGGGTTTAGGGGTTTAGGGTTTAGGGGTTGAGGGTTTTCAGGTTGAGGGTTTAAGGGTTGAGGGTTTTAGGGGTTTAGGGTTTAGGGGTTGAGGGTTTTGAGGTTTAGGGTTTAGGGGTTGAGGGTTTAGGGGTTTAGGGTTCAGGGGTTTAGGGTTTGGGGCTTGAGGGTTTAAAGGTTGAGGGTTTAGGTTTATGTAGGGTTTAGGGTGGATTTCGGGTTCCAGGCTTTGAGGTTCACGGCTTACAGCTCTCAGGGGTGCAATTACGCCAGATGTGTCGTATGACGTGCATCCATATCCACTTCGCCGTGGGGAGATAGGCCTCTATTCGCACAGACAAACGCCAATCCTCAAATAAACTCTCCGATTCTGGAAAGTGTGGACCCTCGCATCAGTGATCTTTACAAATGCGTCCCTGGAGACCCTGGGGCCTCAATAATTAGAATAGGCTTTTGGGGCCCGTTACTATAGCTATAATAAGGAACCCCCACCAAAAATAGTATAGGTAAGTATTAAGGCACCTATATACATCCTTAAATCCCTTATCGTACCCTTATAGTATTCTCTAAAAGGAACCCTTTAAAGGAACCCTTTTCTAAGTCTTCAGGCCCCTATATTAGGCTGCCACTCCAACCCGCCTTCCGGTGGAGCGGCGGAAGGTTTTGGCTGTCCTGATGAAAGTTACTATAAGACCATGGGGTCCAGAGCCGAAGGTAGGGTTCTGGGAGTGATTGCAGGGTTTAGAGAAATGTAAATTACCCAGAGGAGTTGCTTGTAAAGTTGGAAACTCATTGTCTTCAAGCCTTACAAGCGTATGAATCATGCACCTTGTCCAGTTTCCAACTTTTGAGGGTTTTTGCCGTATGGTATATCACCAAAAACTTTGAACCCTAAATCTCGGAAATCATAAACTCCAGGGCCCAAACCTAAGATTGAAGTCTATCACCGAAAGTTTGAACCCTAAAACTCGGAAATCCTAACTCCAGAACCCCGAACCAAAGCTCGAAGCCCACGATCCCAAAAGTTTCGAAAACCCTGGCTTAGAAGCCCTAAACCCGAAGAGAAGCTTCGGCTTCGAGGATGGGCTCGGAAGCGCAGAAGCGCAGGCTCGGCACGAGTCAGACGGACCCAAGCAACCGGGATGGAGGGTTCAGGCGGCCAAAACAGGACAAAAGGCCTTGGGTGAAGGCTTTCCGTAGCTCTTATAGCAACCCTGGTAGCCGTAAGAGGTACCTTTGCAGTATCCCTAATTGAAACCCCGACAGGATAAAGACCGTCCTGCGAGCAGCATCAGGATCTTGTCCATCTTCTGCTGCACGCTCCGCATCGATTCCTTCAGCAGCCGAGAAAATTCGAAGTTCCATGCCTCCCATGCTTCAACTCTCCCTGGAAGGCCGCGCCCCCACCTCTCCAACCTCCAACCGGCCAAATCCCAAAGAGAAACCCCAAACCGTAAAGTTCGGAACCTTCAACCCAAAAATCTAAAACCAAGCAACCCAAAACCCAAAAACCCCGTATCATCCCGAAACCCCCAAACTCACAAACCAAGAAACCTAGACCCCAAAACTCTAAATCGCCGCACTGTCAGTTTTGGACTGCAGGTCCTTCTGCTCTGCCAGGCTCTCCTTCGTCATGCCACTGCGTTTGCTAGGGGCTTCAAGAATTCGAACAGGGTTTAGGGTTTGGGGTTTGGGGTTTAGGGTTTAGGGCTTCCAAAAATTCGAACAGGGGTTTGGGGTTTGTGCGGACAGAAGTCTGTGGCGAGCGAAGCGACAAATGACTTGTGCATCTCAGGAACGTTCAGGTAGGCTTTGAGCGAAGCATTCAGCTTATCGTGTGTGTACATAGATATATAAGTATATAGATATGTAGGTATATAGATATATAGGTACGGTATATAGACATACAGATGTATTGATGTATAGATATATAGATACATACATAATTACACAATATTCTCCCACATACATACCTACGTACAGACAGACAGACAGACAGACCGACAGACAGACAGACAGACCGACCGACCGACCGACAGACAGACAGACAGACATGCATACATACATATACATACATGGACTGAAAAGGGACACTTGTACTACTTACTCTTGTCGGAGGTTTATTCGGCTTAGCCCTACGTGAGGGATAGACGTATAGATGCCAACTGCTGCCCGTCTCCACCTAAGACTAATTGGGGGCCACTTCACGGTGTACTGAGGGTTCTTATAAGGGCCCCTGATTATTTCCGAATCTCTCCTATACGATCTGGGTTTAGGGTGATGTACTGCAAAATTCGAGGCTCCCCGTCCCACCATCTTCCCCGCTCCCGCGCTTGTCTCGGTTGAGGGGGTTTAGGGTCTAGCTTCGGGGATCTCACTGAAGTTTGAGTGCCAACGAGGAGGGATTGAAAAGGCATCGCCTCCTCTTCTTCAGCTCGAACATGCTGAGTAAGGGGCTACACTCTAAAATCTGAGCTTCCAAAACCGTTACAAGCCCGCTGACACAACCCGTGCATGAAGGCAAGCGCAATGCGAAGCTCCACTCACTCGTGGCCTTGTGAGCTTTGTCTTGCTTCTGCAAGACCTCCTCCAGCTTCTGCATTTTGTCCTTTCCGGGTGTCTGTGGTTAGACGGATTGAGGATTACTGGTTGCGAAGTTCGCCAACTTGACCAAACAGGACTTAATTAACTATGATCGTATTTTATAGCATCTTATAGTAAGGCATCTCCACTCTAAACCCTAAACTTCTAAACCCTAAACCCTGACTTACCCTTGCAGTGCATCCTTCAGATCGGTCCGCATGCCGCGCAGCTTTTCAACACCCGACTCGGTGCGGACCACCTTACTACCCCCATAAGCCACAGAAATGAAAGGTTAAACTTTCGATTCCTACTAAACTGTAAGAACCCAACAAGTTTAAAGGTCGGGCATTGGGGATCTAAGCCACCGCATAGATGGTGCACTTTGGAGCCGGCTCATTCCTAGTTGTGGTTGCTGGGGATAGTATGAAAAATTCTAACTTCTATTCCTTATTGGGTTTAAATACCCGCAAAATAAAAAGAAATATGTAAAATGTTACCCAACTCTGACAAAGATTCCCGAAAACCCTGAAAAGAGTGAGGTTCATAGCGTACTGCATGCCCTCGATGCGGAAGCCGACGAGCCAGAAACTCCCCAAGCCGAGCGCGACAGGCAAAGCCACCACCATTGACACTGCGAGGAGGACCTGGGCTTTAAAGGGGATAATGGTTCCCTTTGCGTAACAGGTCCCAAAATATTAAAGTATGATACTCCAAAGCCCAGGGACAGGGAAGATCAGGAACAGCAACAAAGTCAGCGTACTGTGCCGAAACACAGCGTGGCGCGCGGGGCCCAGGACGCCGTCCCAGTGGCGAGGGCCGATCACGGTAAACATGATTGGCAGGAAGCATAGGAGCACAATCAGGGCCATGCAAAAATGGCACGTACTCATCTCGCTCGCGTTCAGGCTCTCCTCCTCCTTGGCCTCCTCCAGGACCTCCTCCGCTTCGTCCCGAGGCTCCGGAGTGCTCCGTTTTAAGAGCCGCCGACGCAGCCTCTGGAGCTGGGCCTGGGGCCGACTTCGGTGCTCCAAAAGCATCCGCGCACGGGCCCTCACGAAGAGGACCTGCGCCCGGTCCGTGTGGATCTCGTAGTTCTGGCCCAGGACGCCGATGAGCAAGTTCATTAGCAGGATGGTGATTCCTACCCCTGTGACAAAAAAGATGACCTGCAGGTACACGAAGGAGAAAGAGCCGATTTCGTCGGGGACCGGATCATTGGGCACCCACTCACCTGTCGCATCAACTGCGAAGGTTGTGTCTTGTCCCTGGTATTCGAAGAGGTCGAAGTCTCCAAAAATGCCAAGGCGTACCGTATGGGTGAAGGCAGAGTATATCGGTAGTGGGTCTTCCCCTCTGGGGTTTAAGATGAAATAAGCATGTGTCGCCGATGCTAGGCACAGGACGGTCACAAGAAAAAACGACCACGTATCCCTCACGGCCGACAGGATGGGTAGCAGACGAGGCCCCAGCCACCGCTCGCCTCGCAGGCTGTAGAGGAGTCTCAGCCAAGACATGGCAGAAAAAACTGGCATAAAGCTCTGATCCAGTTCTTGTTGCTCCATCTGAGACCAGATGCTCAAATAGCCCAAGACCAGGTACAGCAGGTCCGCCAAGGACTCGAGGCCCAGAGCGGAATCCTCCGACTTGCGGCTTCCGCAGCATCGGCTCCAGAAGAGGGAAGCAGCCTCAGTCTCACTTGGGGCTTTCGGTCGCCGACTTCGGGGCTTCAAGAGCTGAGGGGCCGGGCGGTCGTGACTACAGGGGCCTTAATAGTAACTAAGAACCTATACTATGTTGGGGGGTCATTTTTATGATTATAGTATAATGGGCCCCAAAACCCTATTCCACTTATTAAGGCCCCTATATTCGGGTTTAGGGTTTGGGCTGAGGATGCCGGATGCGAGTACCCGGCCTGTGCCAGCCACTCGAGAGCCTCCTTCGAGTGGATAAGCGTCAAAGTCCACAAAGCTGGCCTCTGGAAAAGGCGACTTCCGGGATTTTCCGCAGTTTGGGGGAGGCCCAGATGCGGGGCGTGCTGTCAGCTCTTGATGCCTGAATAATGAATGACCCCATAACACAGCCGGAACAAGACGCTTCTGAATCTAACTCTCACTGGCCCTTTGTCTATAGCTATGGCGAGCCGAGATTGACAACGGTGGCAGCTTCAGGGTAGCGGCGTTACGCCTCAAGCAGTGTCTGAGGAACCGGCATGGCATCTACGCCTCCGTAGCGGTAAGCGTAGCTGACCCGGCACAAGCACACCACGCTCACCAACATCAGCAGTATGTCCTGCGAGAACCCAAGTCAGCCCCTTGGCATGTTAGGCCCGTTACCCAACCTGAAACTAAATGAATAGTCGCTCTCCGATGCCCACACCCGGCTGTCCGCTGCTGTGGAAGCACGCATCTGAAGCCATGCCGCCGATATCAGCGCGTCGACCGTGTCGGTGGCAAGCGATTCCTCTTCAGGCTTAAGAAGGCATGTTGGGTCTTACGGTCTAGGACTTCATGCTCGCGACCAGAGACCGGTGCAGACTACGAGAAGACGCCACAAACTGTCGTCAGGACGAGAGCACGATGGTGCCGAAGTAATGTTGAAAACCGTACCATACCCATGAGGATGTCCTCATTGGCGGTCTCGGCCACTGCAGCCAAGACCATCCTGCACACATCGGAGGCGCTACTCTGCGGCGAGACTCTGAATACCAACAAGACTTGACTGGCATGGCTCTTACGATGGTTTCTCGCGCCAGCCTCGCTGCTTCTTCTCGCCTTTCTCATCGTGACTATCACCCCTTGTCCGCACAGGACAGCTTGACTGCTTTCGCCGACACACTGCTTCTTACTCATGACATCTCCCGAAGGTAGTGAGCTGTCGATTTCGATTCTACGAAAGCTACTGTAAAAGTAGGTCGACTCTCAGCCCACTCTGCTCGTACAGCTGTAATAATTAGTAACAGGTGACAATCCGAAACCTCGACGTTGACGCGAACCTGGAAACTGCAACAACTTCGGCCTCGCGCGTGCCACCGGGGCCAGCAGCGGCATCTCCAGTAAAGTCACGCCCACCTCGGCAGCCTGAGACTTCGTCCAGTTGAGGTCCATGATTGAAGCCCCTGAATCCGAATCCCTACATTCTAGGGGCCTTCACAATTAGAATAGGGTTTTGGGGCCAACAAAACTATAATTATAATAAGGAACCCCCAAAATCATTCTAGGCCCCCTAGGCCCTTCCATTGACTCCTCTAGGGTCCCAGGACTCACGAAGCCCTTGCTGGCGCGCTGTGCTGCTGTTCTCTTGCACCGAAAGGAAGATCATATGTATAATTTGAAATATGATCTTTGATATTGATATGCATAGCAACCCTGATACGACATCCATGCATTTGATGCTCGCCGTACGTGAGTACTGTCAAGTGCCTGCAACTATCGCGGCTGTTGACCTGCGTTACGCTTTACACTCGCACTAGCGGTCACACTTGCAGTGGAGTGGCAGTGCTACTACTGCTACTACTACTGCTGCTGCTACTACTGCTACTGCTACTGCTACTGCTACTGCTACTGCTACTGCTACTCCTACTCCTACTCCTACTCCTACTCCTACTACTACTACTACTACTACTCCTGCTGCTGCTGCTGCTACTACCACCACTGCTACCACTGCTACTACCGCTACTACTGCTATTTCTGCTACTACTGCTACTTCTGCGACTGCTTCTACTACTGCTACTGGTGCTACTGGTGCTACCAGTGCTACTAGTGCTACTACTGCTGCTACTGCTACTACTGCTACTACTGCTACTCCTGCTACTGCTGCTAATGCTGCTACTGCTGCTACTGCTGCTACTGCTGCTCCTGCTGCTCCTGCTCCTGCTCCTGCTACTGCGACTGCGACTGCGACTGCGTTTTCTGCTACTGCTACACTGCCACTGCCACTGACTGCCACGCCCCTGCCACTGCCGCTGCCTCTGTCACTGCTACTGCTTCTGCTTCCGAAACCGCTAGTGCTACTACTGCTACTGCTGCCAGTACTGCCACTTCCTCTACTAGCTACTACCTACTCCGTACTCCTTACGCCCTACTCCTACTCCCTACTACCCATTACCCACCAGGTGCCTACTGCCTATTGCCTACTGCTACTGCTACTACCTCCTTGTAACCAAACCAGTGAGACAGAACAGTAACACAAAGATGCATGGAAGATGTGGAATGCGCAGGTTAATGCCTCAACCCTAAGCTTTTAGCATTCACACATGCAGTCCCTGATGCTTATCCGAACTCTTGAAACAACAACAAAGCCTCCCCAGACAGCACAGAACCCCTTAAACCTCAAAAGGCGCGCTCCTGTGTGCATATTGACGTAACATTGTCTACCGCGGGCGTAACCTCGAAAAGGTTCTGCTCGTTGAGGGCACCAGATGCTGCAGCTGATGCCGCGCCCGCCGGAATGTCGTTCTGCAGAAGGCACATGACGACAATGCATGAGCACTTGCTTCATTCCTGAAAATCCTTTGCCTTTGCTGTCCAAGGAGGGCAGAAGCCCCAAAACAGGTCCTGTCTTCCTGCCCCAAAACGGCCGCCTCCAGGTCACAGGAGGGGAGGAGGAGTACCCGGAGGTGCTCTCGGAGCCTCGCTTGTCCAGGTTGGGCCTTGGCCTGCAGAATGAGAAAGAGAGCATGAACAAAACTCTACTGCGGTTTCAAGAACAGAGCATGGGAGGAGAAGTCGAACCGAGACGAAACGAACAGAAGAATTTCAAAAATGAATAGGATGGCAACATCAGCGGAGGACGAGGAGGAATAGACGACACTCATAACAAGAGTGACCAGCAATACGACAGTAGCACTAGCACTAGTAGCGATCAGCGGCCATGGTCTGTAGCAGGAGCACGTGCTGGCACGGCCCGGCAATTGCCAGATCGGCCAGTGCTTCTGCAAATTCAATAGTTACTCAAAAGTACGACGAGCTCGTGAGACCTGGACCTTCAAGCCTTGGAAGCAGTGATGCTTCGATCCAGTCATTGGTTGCTTGAGCACCTGCAGCCTCCGAATGTTCACAGTCTTTGCCAACTTCTAAGATAACGACCATCATCTTCATCATCCCCATCGTGGTCTCGCGCATCGTCGTTACTTCAGAGTTTCGGCTTATCAATGTTGGCATGAAAGCTGCTGCTGTGGTTGTTTTCCGTAATGTTCCACTTCCCATGTTTTTGACACTGGTGTTACCATGACGACTTTCACCACCGTCACGAAGTTTCGAAACAATGGCGTTAATTACGTAGAGCGACAAAACCGATGTCCGCATGCTTCGCAGTCATACACCGCCATCCTCTCACAGTCATAGCTTATCTAACCGCAATCATTGGTCTCATGCGCAACTTCCAACCCATTCTTCGTGGCTGTGGATGTTGGCTTCTGACGCCCATCTACACAATCTGGGCTCAGTGTGTGCAATGAGCAAGTGTTTCATGTGTCCGTGTCTCGCAAACCATGTTCTTGGCTTAGCATGTGCAAGCGAAGACTGTGAAGACACTCAGAACAATCAACTACAAAGCCTAAACCAAGAGTACAAACCCGAAACCTCCTAACATCCAAATGCTGAAACCGAAACCTCAAGAGGGAAATCTAGCTCGGGAGCTACAACCCTCAACCCTAAACTAATATAGGGGCCTTCACAATTAGAATAGGGTTTTGGGATATATTATAGTATAACTATAATAAGGAAGCCTAAGAATAGTATTGGCAATGATTTAGGCCCCTATAGTCAATCTGTTGGTGGAGGCTCCAGGGTCGAAATGGTGACAAGAGGGTTCATCAGGGCTTCAGGAGGGATCTATGGAGTTCATGAATGTTGGGGCTATCTGAGGGATCTATGGAGGTCATGAATGTTGGTCATATCTGATCCTTCGTACTTTTTGGGTGGTTTGGTTTGGGTTTCCAAACATTTTGAAGAGGAGGTCCTGAAAAGGATCCCTTTGCTTTCCTTCCTAGACAGGGCACAGCATGATGCAGGGGCTTAAGTGTCTGGAGCCTGGAGTGATGGTCCAGAGCTGGGCATGCTGCAGTTACAGGCTCACTTAGAGTCTTATGTGTGTGGTGGTCTGGTAGGTTCCTGCAGACGGGAAGTCATCTCAAGGTATCACCTACACCCGAACTGCCAAGCACGACTCGGACTGTCCGCTTCATGGCCTAGCGTTTAGGGCACGGTGTGTTTGCTAGGATTTGGGCTTCAGGAGGCTTCGAGCTTGGGGCTTGGGTTTGGTTCCGGGTTTGTAGGGCTTCGGGTCTCGGGCGCCTCCGTGAGCAACGCCTCAACGGCCTCGGTCTAGCGAGGGCCTTCGCCACGGAGTAGGCAAGTGAGCGTCACGGCACTCCTCGGTTGACACATGGGTAGTTCTCTTCATTTGCGGTCCCTTTTGAGGTTCGTTTATAAGGGTGCTGTACTCATGTTGGGGGACCAAAAAAAGGGCACCTTAATTCAGAGAACTACCCTCATAGCCTCATCGTACCCTTACAGAAATATAGATCCCTTTACGGAGCCCTACAAAGGGGACCCTAACTTAGAGAACTGCCCATGCTGGAGCCTCACGATGCCTTTCATGGCCACCTAGAATGGAGGAAAACCACTTCTCAAATAGACCCTTTTGGGTGGCCAAGCACAAATACACTATTGTTGTTATTGCTGCTCTTTTTTGTTGTTAATATTATTCGTATTATTATTATTATGAATATTGTTAGTATTCTTGGTTGTTATTATTCGGAAATGAGAAAGACAAGGCATCGGCCCAGGCCTCAAAGCCCCAAGTCTCCCCAAAAACGATCGGCAGCACCCTAAGGTCCAAACAACGGAGTTCTTTGTTTTAATGGGCCCTTGTCCGTCTGCCTTAGCCTTCTTGTGTTTAGGGTTTAGGGTCAGATGCTTCGAGGGACACGGATGCCTTGTACTTGCGGAGGACCTTGAAGGCATGTAAACATCCACAGTATGCTGCCAGGTCCTTGGTGCTTCGCTTTCCTACACTTCCAGCGACGTCTACGGCAAACCGAGACGATGCACAGATGCTTGGAGACTTGAAGGGGTTTGCAGGAGCAGTAGCAGCTTGATGGTAGTTGTCGTCGTAGTACTAGAAGTAGCAGCAGCAGCAGCAGCTGTCGCCGTCGTCGTCGTGCTCGTGGTAGTGGTAGTGAGGTAGTAGTGGTAGTGGCAGTGGCGGTGGCAGTGGCCGTGGCGGTGGTAGCGGTAGTGGTGGTGGTAGCCGTGGCAGTAGGAGTAGTGGAAGTGGTAGAAGCAGCAGGAGCATGACAAGTTTAGGAGTACAAGCAGTAGCGGTAGCGGTAGGGTAGCGGCAGCGTTAGCGTTTGAGGTGGCATCAGCGGTAGTGGTAGAGGTAGTGGAGCAGTAGTAGCAGTAGCAGTAGCAGCAGCAATATCAACAGCAACAGCAGTAGCAGCAGTAGCAGCAGCAGCAGCAGTAGCAGCCGTAGCAGCAAGCCTCTTCAAGTCAAATTACATCCACTGCTACCGCTAAAGCCCCAAACCCTCAACCCTCAACCCATCAAAACCACACCCCTAACCTCACACCCAAAACCCTTGACCTGGACCCTGCAGTAACGTGAGGCCTTTACATCTTGCCGGGTGTCGGCGGCCGTCTTCAAGCCAAAGCGTCCGAAGTCTTCCGGAAAGTCGGTTCGGGTTTCGGAGTGCGGTGCAAGCGGCTTCGGCTTCAGGACAAAGTTCAGGGTTTAGGGTTTAGGGTTTAGGGTAGGATTTCAGTTGTAGGATCCCGCACAGCACAGAATCGGGCCCGAAATCACGAAACTTATTGAAGCTGCACTGGAAGAGCCAAAGCTTTCACCGACAACTGACAACCTGAAACCTTTTCCAAAAGGCCCGAAACCCCAAACCGCTATCTGCAGGCTGGCCTTGGGTGGTGTGAGCCTCGATATCGGCTCCCGAATCCTCTTTGACACAGTGTGTGGAATGCAAGAGGCTGCTGCGTTTCGAGGACCTTATGTATGTTTGAACTTCTTGGCCTGGCCTAGGCTTCTTTATAACGCATTCCTACAGCCTCGCAAAGCGAGAGATTTTTTGCAAACAGCAAACTCACCCGAATCCGACCCAGCCCGGAGCCCTCCCTGCATCCCAGTGCGGCTCCAGCAGGAGCTTGACTATGTCTGCGTGTCCACACCGAGCTGCCTTTTGGAAAGGCTGGAATCTCAGAGTCGTCATGAAGGGTGCTAGGAGCTGTATGATGGCAAGCATAGCAACGGAAAACGATAGTAGAAGGCATTGCAACCACGAGGCAGACAGTAGTTGTCATGAAAGCAGAACCTCTGTGAATAGCAACAATAACAACAATACTGATGATGATTGTACTTAGTGGGTCATGTCGCAACCTCATGCCAGAAAAAATCAATCGCATCTGACCATGAAACCACACGACCCTTCCTTTCCCGCTAGGCGATATGGCCTCAAACCTACCGTTCACTTCTTGAAAGTTTCCCAGGTTTGGTGAGGGTGGGTGGATTCTGAGGGATGCACGGACCCACATTGAGGCCTACCTGGAACTGTGGAACCCAGGAAGTTCGAGCCAGGATTGAGCAGCGAAATTTGATTTTGCTGTAGGACTTAGACTTTTAGACTCCAAAAGTAGTGAGGGCCTAAACTTTCGAGCAAGTTGGATCTGCAACAGCGGCGGAGGGGGTTGGGGTGTAGGGCTTGAGGATACCATGATTGCATTGTATCAGACGTGCGGTGGTGATTAAATTATGCAGGGAGGGCAGGATGGATTACTGCAGCCACCCTCTGCTTTGAGAGGCGCAGACAGCCTTACCTATAGTCTCCATTGTAGTTCCTTTTTTGGTTAATCAACGTCTATACTATAGGATCCTAACCATAATACGGGTTATCCAAAACAGGAGCTACAATGGAGACTATAGGTATGGCCAGATTCTAAGAGTCTCCGGGTGGCCTGCAGCCCAGGAGCTGAATTTGCGCTTTGGTAGCTAAATCTGGGACATACTTGGAGGTTCATGGGTAGTTATAAGTGGAGTTATAAGTCCCATATTATGGGTTATATTTGTGGTTACCCTACTTGTAACCCCACTTGTAGCTACCCATTAACCTTAAGTACTGTGTGGGCCTTAATTAATAAGTAGAATAGGGCTTCGGGGGTTCCTCAATATAGCTATAGTATAATATACCCCCAAACCTTGTTCTGGTTACAGTATTAAGGCCTCTATATTATTCTAGTTGACATCACCTGAGGCTTCTAAATTTCGCAGGGCATGCTGCACCCACAAGCCGGGACTCCTAAAATCGAAAGTACTCACGCCGGATTAGTTTTTTGTTTGTAAGGGCTCCTTTTTGGGTCCGCACGAGGTGTACCAAAAGCCTGTTCAGGCGAGCTTGGAATGCCCAAGGCATGTTACATTTGACACACAAAAAGAAATCCTCTCAGCCGATCATCACCTCAAAGTCCTTTTCGATTAATTTCCAAAGGGTTTAGGGTTTCGGGAAGCTTGTGGCAGGACCACTCGATTCAGTCACTTCCAGAGCCTCGTGGAGTGCATTTCGCCCCGTATAATTGCACTCGTTGATCTCCACCTTCTCGGTGGCCAGTATTCTTGAAACCTTGGCGTTGCAGCGGTGCAAGCGTTTACGACAAGTCTAAGTGTGTTTGTAGTCCACACAGGATCCTTGCAACTATAGGTAGATTGATACATGGATAGATCCATGGACGAACTGACAGACCAAACAGACAGATGCCGCCCTGGAACGGAAAGCAACTGTTCGACGAGATTTCCACAGCTCCCCAAAGCAAACTCATTGAACGCGGCCGGAAATATTACGGTTGCCATTACAACGAGAAAAGTCCCACCACCCCAGGGCTTTTTTTCCAAGGCGCCCAGCAGAAGCTGGAGAGCATCTACAGAGCGAGTGAAAACCAATATAGTATAATATAGCAAAAGATAGTATATATGAATTGAATCAGGGAACCCTGAGGCAGCTTGCTGCAAATTTGACATAGTGATGGGCTTAGAACTAGCTATTGCTGTTGCTTGTCAAGCACAACTGCGGCGCTTCTCGAGCAAAGCATACACATCACAAATCTTGGAGTTTTGGGTATTATTCCTGCTTGGACGATTACTCATTCCTTGTGGCTTGGCACCATATCAATCTCTCCCATCTCGCCAGCCGCGTCTATCAGATCCGACAGCACGCTGGAGATGTCTACCTGGCTCAGTCTGCCACAGCTACTACTGCTACTACTGCTACTACTGCTACTACTACTGCTGCTGCTACTACTACCACTACTACCACTACTACTACTGCTGCTGCTACGACTACTGCTACTGCTACTGCTACTGCTACTGCTACTACTACTATTATTCCTACTACTATTGCTACTACTACTACTACTTCTTCTTCTACTACTACTACTACCACTACGACTACTACCACTACTGCTACTACTACTACTACTACTACGACTACTATACTACTACTGCTACCACTACTACTACTACTACTACTACTACTACTACTACTACTACTACTACCACTACTACTACCACCACTACCACCACTACCACCACTACCACCACCACCACCACTACGACCACTACCACTACCACTACCACTACCACCACCTCTACCACTACAACTACGACGACGACTACTACTACCACTACCAGTACCACTACTACGACTACTACGACTACTACGACTACGACGACTACTACGACTACTACGACGACGGCTACTGCTACAACTACAACAACTGCTACTGCTACTGCTACTGCTACCGCTACCGTGACCGCTAACGCTACTGCTAATGCTGCTAGTGCTGCTGCTACTGCTACTGCTGCTGCTGCTACTGCTGCTACTGCCACTGCTGCTACTGCTACTGCTGCTACTGCTACTGCTACTGCGACTGCTACTGCCACTGCTACTGCCGCTACTACTGCTACCACCACCTACTACTGCTACTACTACTACTACTACTACTACTGCTACTACTACTAGCCCCCAACCCCACCCCCCCCCCACCCCCGCCTACCAACCTCCTGGCGCCTAAACCCATCATCATCTTCGTTGGTATTGGACTACGACATCGCGAAAGTACTGTAAATACCGAGAAAAATGGATGTGCCCTTAAAACGTACATCAACATGCCCCGCAAGCAGCAACAGTACTCTACAGCGGCGGCTGGTATTCGACTACGACATTACGAAAGTACTGCAAAAACCGAGAAAAACGGATATGCTCTTAAACAGTGTTTAGGAGAGGGGTTGGTAGGAGGGGGGGCCTACTACTGCTGCTGCTACTACTACTACTACTTCTTCTACTACTACTACTACCACGACTACTACTACTACTACTACTACTAATTCTACTACTACACTACTACTGCTACTGCTACTGCTTCTGCTACTGCTACTACTCTTCCTCCTCCTACTCCTCCGCCTACTACTACTACTACTACTGCTACCACCACTGCAACTACTACTTCTACTACTACTGCTGCTATGATGCTTTTGCGACCACCGCTACGACTGCTACGACACCAACGACTACCGGTTCTCCTCTTACGCCTAAACTTAAGTTGCTAGGCTAAACTGGGTTTGACAATCGGTTCGAGACAATGTCCGTAGTCCTGAAGTGGCCAGGAGCCATCCTGTGTTTGCAACAGTCGCCCAGGTGTTTTGTTTGTCTGTGTGCTTGTGACTGGGGCATACGCGTGTGGGTGGAAGGTGAAGCTATTTTTGACATCGGACTGAACACAAGGTCCCGAGACGCTCCAACCCTCAACAAGCCGTTCACAAGTCAGCCCGGCGTGCCTAGCACGAAAGCACATACACACAGATGTGAAGACGTGTCCGACCCGGCGAACCTCATCCATCGCCAAAAAGTCCTTCTGCAACTCCTGGATATCAACTTGGCATCAGTAGTGATGAGGGTTTAGGGTTTGGGGGGGGGTGCACCAGTAGGTACCATAAGTGGACCGTAAGTGATAGTGCAGATCGTTGTATGGGGCCCCTCAACACTGCTACCAGTATACCAGCATTAGTGGCGCTGGGCCGAACCCAAGATAAGCCAGAACACCTCTTATGGAGCAGAAGCCCAGGTTCCGTGCAAAGTCTTTTATGACAGAAAACGTCCTTTGAGTGTAATCCTTGCTGCCGGATCAAAAAACACCCAAATAGCATCCCTTGTAAAGCCCTTTAAAAGAAACCCTTAAAGGAACCCTAACCTGATTATTAAGGCATCTATACTCGGCTTTCCATGGCACCTCCGTCTCCTTCTGCTCCTCTTCCGCTGAGGGCATGTCCTCAGGCAGTGTCCCGTCCTCGGATAAGAGGTCAGCAAGTTTATGAGTGGAGGGTTTAGGGGGCTCACGTTTTTACTGTTTAGCGTATCGAATTGAGGGCTTAGTAACAGACCCTAAACCCTAAACCCCAAACCCAATGACAGCTACACGAAACTGCCGGTCAGTTTAAAACAAGCGAGGGCCTTCCCTTGCTCCTTTAAAGCGGACACTCAAGATTCGACTTGCCCAGAAATCTCGAGTCGCGAGGGTTTAGGGTTTAGGGTCCAGGGTTTAGGTTTTTTTTTTTGAACACCTTTTTCCGCCTAGCAATCAAGGTCGGCAGAATCCACATTGTGGAAGGCCTTTAACCCGAAAACGACTCAGCCCTTCAGTTCAGCTGTCCATACGGTCACCCTCATTGCCCTCATCCTCAACCGTCTGCGGCCCATCCACATGCGTGTCCATCGGCGGCGGCAATGGTAATGTCGACGCTTCCGTGAGCCCCGTTAGGGGTTAGGGTTTAGGGTTGAGTGAAGGGAACTCAGTTATGAAGAAAGGCTAAGACCGTCAGAAATCTCCAAAGGCACTCCACCCTGACACCTGAAACCCTAGACCTGCACCCTAGGCCCTAAACCGTGAACCCTTGACTATAGATAAACTATAAACCCTAAACCATAACTCCTCAACTATTATAAACGTTTTCCATGAACCCTGAACCAAACATTCTTTACCATAAACCCTTTTCCACAAACCCTAAACCCTAAACCCTGCAGCGCAGCGACGGCTCTTTGGTCGGGCTCGACCTCCGCTGGGTCTGCCACGGTGCCTACACTGGCAAGACACGGGGCTTCGGGGACGAGGAACCCAGAATAATAATGAGAAGAAGAAGAATAGAATAATCATATTAAGGTAATAAGAAGAATAGAAGTACCACTAACAAAAAATTAAGAAGAAGAATAAAAATACAGCTAATAACAATGGTCATATGGCTAACACCAAGAAAATCATAGTCAAAACCATTTGTTTTCAAGGGCGTCGAATTTGGGGATTTTCGCTTCGAAGCATGAGGGTTTTGGGTGAATAGGAGCTTCGGGTTTTGACTCAGGGTTCACCGGCTTTCGATTTAGGCTTCGAAGCTCATTGTGGAGCTTACGGTTTGGGGCTGTGCCGATTGGGTTGGGCTGAGGGAGTGACTGGGGTTTCGGGTCTAGGGCTCCGGGTTTATCCCCAGGAACATTTCTCCAGCAGACAATGCGAGGAAGAGTTGCATGTAAACTCACAAAGGTTCAGGAATTCTTCCATCCTTTTGGAATTTTGGAGAAGGAAGGGTACACCGAGCCTGGGACGACCGTCAGGATATCCGAGATGAGCCGCTGCTCCTATCGGGTTTGGGATTCTGACTTTGGGGTGGCGGTTTTGGGTTTTGGGTTTGAAGTTTTGGGTTCTTGGAATTGGCGGATAAGGGGTTTTCTTGCTTCCGCGCACATGACTCGGACCCAGGATAATAAATAAAAAAAGCAGTCCCAAATTCCGAGACGCAGAAACGCAAAGAGCCCAAACGAGTGGCCCAACAAAAGGCGCGAAAGTCTCAAATCAGCACGTCCTCTTCGTCAAAGTGCATAATGTCAGCTTCGATCTGATCTTGGCCGCCTGACAACAGTTGTCCAACTCGGTGTTGCTTGGGGTACTTGCTGCAATTCCTATGTCCTTCTCATTTACACCATCTGCACCAACAGCCACAGCATCATCATCAGCAGTAGCAGCAGCACTACGTTATCCTCGCCATCATCAACAACACCATCATCACCAGCACAACCATGGTGATCCTTATAGAACCCGTGCAGTATCCTTCATTTAGTAAACCCCACGCTAATCATCAGCAGCAGCTCCGTCACTGCCACGGTCACGACCGTCACGATGATCATCATCGTCATCAGCAGCATCAATGTCATCGACAGCATTGTCATCGTCTTCTTGAACTGAACAGTAGCTGCAAGGAGCCCAGCCTCTTCGAACAGCCCTGGAACCCTAAACTTGGCCCGAACCCTCAAGCTGGACCTTTAGCCCTGACCCTAATCCGAAAGCCTGAGTCAGTGCTCCCGGACCCTACGAGCTCAGGCGCCCAAATCCTCCGAAGTTGTTCTTCGCCACAGATGCCCAGCCTATCTCAGGGCCTATCTCGTCCTCGTTCCGCCTCTTTGCAGCTGGGATCAAGGTACTAATAGGGTTTAGGGTTTAGGGCATAGGCTAGAAGATGGAGAACCACAAGAGCAACCATAATCTGGTAGCAGCATGGCTTCTTGCAGCTCAATGAACCATCTAGCCAATGCAAGAAGTAGAATGAAGAATGTGTAGATAGACAATAACCTGTGGAAGATACGGGATGAAGGAACCAGCAAAACACAGTGGACAGCATAAGTATTTAGAGTGGCGCCGGCCTGTCGAATCTGGCAAGAGCTGCAATACCAACATAACAAGCAAATCGCATCAATTCTCTCACTCTTGTGGTCACCATGACCGGTGAGTTCTACCTCCAACGGTTTTACTTCCTTCCGAAACCGTTCACAGATCTGACATGCAATTCCAATGTCACTCACTGGCGATTCTATCCCTATCTTACGTGTCGATCTCAACAGACCCCAAAATCATTTATAATCAACGCTCTGTATTCAACAATAGGGGAACTGTAAAATTATCCCCGATCGGCTTTATGCACAGGGTGCCTCTACTAAGCCCAGCATCACTTAGCCTTCCACTGCTTTAGGGCTTTGGCTTTAGGGTTTGATCCGAAGGCAGACTCACAGGGTAGTGCATTCCGCGTACCCGAAGCCTTCTGTAGCGCTTCGGATAGTGACACTTAGTTTTCGCGCATCCGACAAATAAGACCACACGTCTAATCACTGGAAAGCGACGGGAAGGGTGTAGGCCGGCCGAAGTTCATGTCGGCTCGCACGAGGCAGCGCCCACGCACCAGTGCTCGCCCGACATCCGAACGGGTTTGGCTATCGGATAACCTAATTACAAGCCCGGGATGCAGCACTGCTGTACGCTGGCACAGTCCAGCCCTGCTCGAATGCGCTTGCTTGACGAGCTGCAGATGAGAAAAGCGCACAGCAAGGCAGTGCAGAACTCGAGCACAATCGAAGTTGCTTCCATGAGTAATATGGAGGAACAAGGTTGTAGAAACGAGAAGGGCTTTGAGAAAATGTCCGATGCCGCACTGGCTCTCCGAAGCCCTAGGAAGCTTCCACAACATTTTCTCCAAGGCATGTCATTGACCAGTTAGACCTAAGCCAACAACCCTGCGCATGTGGGCAGATAGACTGTTGGCTTCAAAATGCTTCAAATCAGAAGGGCTATCCGGGGACGATCGCTTTCAGGGATTTGGATCTGGAGGTTTAGGGCCACTGCCACAATGCAGACAGGGTCAGGGCATTGCAGCCTTTGGTGCAGTTGTGTTCCACTGAAGAAGCCAAGCGGGACTTGGTCGTGTCGGGTTCAGGTTTTAGGGTTTAGGATTAAGCCTCAAAGGGTCTTGGTATCGCGAGTCTTTCCTGAGCCCAGATAGGCCTTTCAGAACGACGCACCAAGTCCGGGCACTCCCCCACCCCCAAGATCGAAAGTCCGTCGCAGACTTTCCGAGGACGTTAACCGTTGTGGGACTTTGCCCAGACAGCTCAACGAAAAGATGAGCCTTCGTGAACATAACGGATGAGATTGAGAAGATCTAGTATTTTACATGCTGATGGTATATTACCTTACATTGATTGTATTATTTTCGAACTCAGTATAGTATGTCTAGTCTCTGGACCTTGTCCACTCAACTTGTCTGGAGCCATGGATGAAGTGACCAGGCTGCAGACCAGATCCCCTCTCTCTCGCTTGTCGTTTAGCTTCTACCGCAAGCGAACCTTTCCCCACAACCGCAGGCACCCCGTAGTTGAGGGTCCTTATAAGTAACAGCTGCGGCTTTCAGGTTTTTGCTGAGGTTTTGCACACAGGGTCCGGTCCCTGATTTTCGCTCCCAAGACCGACTGGCAATACTCTCAGATCGCAGGGCCGGTCGCATGTGCCCAAATATCCGTAGCAACATCATGACCCCAATGACCACGATAGGAACACAGTTCGCAGGTCTCTACACTCCCAGATCAATGCATCGATTTCGATCTCCTCGTCAGAAGGCCCAACAGGCCCAGAGGCCTGCCACGACCCCCATGGCCCCGCCAAGGGCAGACTCCACCGCCTCCGATTCCCAGATCCTTATTTCTGGCTTGAACGGATTTTCCGGGGGATGTCTCAAGCCTTCTCTGCATTATCCGCGTCACTCTTGTGCTCGTAATCTCAGACTTGCACGCGTACCCTAGGCCCTGGGGGATATCGAGGACCCGAAGCAGAACTCCGACCTCTTCGGCACTCCCCACTCCAAAGCTTGGGGCGGTGCTTCTGGATTGTGGCCCAACTTCTGTGATCTGACCCCTGAAGAGCCCCAGAGTGACCACATGCCAAGAAACGGCTCGGAGAAGAAGGCTAGATTCGAGGCATTCACCTCGTGCGTGAGTTAGATTCCGGCCAAGCTTCTTTCTATCCCAGAGGTGCTGAAGCAGCTCCTCCAGGTAATCCATCTTGGCCCTGTCTCTGGTCCTCCCGTGACTAGCTCACAGACAACATCTGCGAAGCTTCCAGCTTCACACTGCAGCGTTGCAGCAAATCCCACGACATCGCCTACTATAGGGCTTAAATTACGTTCAAAAGGGTTTGGGGTATACTCTAGTGTCAGTATGTTTATAAAGGAACTTCAAACAGGGAAGGGGATATTAACAACTGGTAACTAATCTCGATATAGGGCTGTCTAGAGACATATATAGTCCTCGTCATGCCAATACCCTCAACCCTAAACCCTGAACCCTAAACAACCCCAAACATCCCTAAGCAACCCTAAACATCCCTAAGCAACCCTAAACAGCCCTAAATAACCCCAAACATCCCTAAGCAACCCTGAACATCCCTAAGCAACCCTAAACAGCCCTAAACATCCCTAAGCAACCCTAAGCAACCCTAAACAACCCTAAACAGCCCTAAACAACCTCAAACATCCCTAAACAGCCCGAAACCCCAAAAACTCGCAAAAACGAGCCTCCTGTTCGGCCTCTGCTCGGAGAGTCGCTCTTGGCACTCGAAGGACTCCGAGCCGCTAAGTCGGAGGCCTTGGGTAAATTGATAGATTTCTACAAGAGTACCATAATGCTACCATTACGGGCTTAGGGTTTAGGGTTTAGGGTTACTATAAGAGCACCATGACGCTACTATTAAGGGTTCAGGGTTTAGGGTTTATAGGGTTACTATAAGAGTACCATAAAGCTACTGTTAAGGGTTTAGGGTTTAGGGTTACTATAAGAGTACCATGATGCTACTATTCGGGTTTCGGGTTTAGGGTTACTATAAGACCATAATGTTACTACTAGGGTTTAGGGTTTAGGGTTACTATAAGAGTACCATAATGTTACTATTAGGGTTTAGGGTTTAGCGTTACTGTGAGTGTGCTGTAAGGCTACTATGAGGCTACCATGAAGGTATGGCAGGCTACTCTCAAGCTACTCTCAAGCTACTCTGGGCCTACCAGAATGCCATAAGGTACTGGTACTTTACGCGTCGAGGCGACTGGGAGTCTTGGCTGGAGGAAGGGATGACTTTGGAGAAGGGAGGCGGGGAGTGCATGCTACATTATAGTAAAGTTCTCTACATGGACTAGAAGGATATGATAGTAAAGCCGTGGAAACAAAACGGGACTCTAAGAACATTATCGCATACTTGCATACATACATGGCCAGGGCTGTGAGGCTTTCGGGCGTCCGGCGCAGCCGGCTGTGAATGCTCTTGCCCGGAAAACGAACAGCAGAGTATACAGAGAAAACACATACATGCGACATCGAATGGCCTACTGCTAAATTTGTGCAGCATGTGAACGCAATATGAATACCTGGACACCAGGGTAGTTGCAGGCAAGTAGGCGCTCGTGGCGGAGCTGTACATGAGATTCCGGCAGACATCCTTTGAACCTCTGGGGAGCACCAGCGGAGCCCGAAACTCTCGCAGAGTCCTCATATCGTCATTGAGGCTGAAATGTTTAAAGCTCCAAATATCATTATAAGACCGCAAGATTGCTAGAGTGACATATGATACGATCTTCTATTCTGCTTAACTATATTATGTGTTATATAAATAATATCATGTTGTGGTGTATTTCAAAGTGTCAATATGGAGAACAAGGAACATCAAGCTAGACGAGTCAACCATTAGCCCTTCTTGCAGCACACTCCCGCATTCCACCGGGACACATGGCAAAGCAGCGGAAACCATGTGGCTGCCTTCGTTGAAATCGGAAGATTGCTGGAAACTCGAGACCCTTAAGATCGCGGCGGCAAGAAGTAGAATTAGAATGGGGTTTTGGGGGGATGTACTCCATCTACCTACCTATACCTATACATATATTTTCTAGATCCACAGATAGATATATTAATGTATATACGCACACACAGACACACACACACAGAGTGTGCGAATGATTGCACTGGAACTGCAAAGGTGCACGAATGACGTCAGCAGGCACCGTAACTGCCCCAAGAGCACATAGCCTTTTCCCTGGCAAAGCCCTGAAACACCTTCCAAACAAAACTCATCAGAATCAGGATGCAAAACGCGAAACCGGTTTCCAGGCATGAGGCGTTCCTCCTAAATCCTATGCGACCCCTGGCTGGCACCCGTGCCTGGCAATGGAAGGTCGGCGTCACTGCTGTTGGCTTCCGGCTTTTGCAGATCCTCACATTTGCGTGCGGGCCTTTTTTCACCACCCCGAAAAGGGTCCTCATGCTCACTTTCTGCTTGGGGTCTTTTTCGCCCCCTGTTCGGATCCTCGGGGTTTGGGGTCCAGGGCAGGAGGAAGACAAGAATTATTAAGGAGGCAAAAAGCCGCCTAACCGGCCATGCGTTTTCTTTTAACACCCTGGGTTTGGGGGTTTTAAGACGAAGGAACAAAAGAATCTTTAAGAAGGGGTCTAAAACCGAAGGAACAAGAATAAAGCGATATAAAACAAAGAGACACAGAGACGGAGAGACAGAAAACAGAGAGTAACCGGAAAGAAAGAAAGGGTGACAGAGGGAAAGACGACACGGAGAGAGAGAGAGAGAGAGAGAGGCAAAACGAGAGACGGCGGGAAATCAAGCCGGACGAGGGAAAGCAGAGGTGGGAGCAAGAGGAGAAAGAGAGAAAGAGAAACAAAGAAACAGAGCGACAGACATATCCAGCCGGACGAGGGAAAGCAGAGGTGGGAGCAAGAGGATAAAGAGAGAAAGAGAAAGAAACAGAGCGACAGACATATCAAGCCGGACGAGGGAAAGCAGAGGTGGGAGCAAGAGGAGAAAGAGAAAAAGAGAAACAACGAAACAGAGCGACAGACATACAGAGTGACAGAGAGACAGAGAGACCGAGAGACAGAGAGACAAAGAGACAGGGAGACAGAGAGAAGAGGGACAGAAAGACAGCGAGACAGGCAGAGATGAAGAAAAAGAACAGGGCAGGGAGGCGGAGAAGAATGCAGGAAAAGGGCAGGGTACTAAGGAACGAAGGGCAGCGGAAAGGACGGGAAGGGCAAGGAAGGGCAAGGAAGGGAAGGGAAAGAAAAAGAGAGGGGAGGGGAGGGGAAACGCAAAAAGATAGGACAAAACGTGAGCGTGGAGAGGCTCAGCCAAAAGCCACCGAGCCGGGAGATTCCGAAGGGCACCAGGCCCGCGAGAGGAGCCTGACACAAGGGCACACGGCCCGGGAGGAGCAAACCGCTCGAACGGGATTAGAGAATTTGAGAGCAAGCAGCAGGCCGCTCGAAAGAAACTAGAGAATTTCTGACCCAGGAGCAAGCCGCTCGAAAACAACAACAGAATAAAGAACAAGGAGCAAACCGCTCGAAACAGACGGAGGAATTTGAGAACACGGGATCACACCACTCGAAAGAGACTAAACATCTTGTGAACAAGGAGCCGTGCGCACGAAAAACGTTCGAAAAGGACTAGGGAAGTCCCTTTCGAGCCATTTGTTCTTCTCTCGTCTTAGTCGAACGGTGTGTTTCTTTTCTGACCCTTTGGAGCATTTGCTCTTGGTTCTAAATTTCCCGAGTCCTTTTCAAGCAGTCTGCTCCTTGTTCTCAACGTCTCCAGCCTGTTTCCAGCGGTCTGCTCCTTGTTCTCAAAATCTCTAGTCTGTTTCGAGCGGTTTGCCCCTGGTTCTCAAATTCTCTAATGTCTTTCGAGCGGTTCGCTCCTTGTTCTCAAATGCTCTAGTCTCTTTCGAACGGTTTGCTCCTTTGTCTGTTCCTTTGGTGGGGTTTCCTCCTTGTCCTTAAAGTCTCTAGTCTCTTTCGAACGGTTTGCTCCTTTTTCCGTTCCTTTGGACAGGCTTCCCGCTTGCCGTCAGAGTCTCGGGTCTCTTTCGAGTGGATTGTTCCCGTGTTCTCAAATTCTCTAGTTTGCTCCTGTGTTCTCGAATTCTGTAGTGTCCTTGGGGATCGGTTTGCTCCTCGTTCTCACAGTTTCTAAACTCTTTGGGAGCGGTTCGCGCCTGTTGTTCTCAAGTTTTCTAGTCACTTTCGAGCGGTTCGCGCTTGCTCCCAATTCTCTTGTCCCTTCCAGCGATTTGCTCCTTGTTCTCCAATTCTCTACTCTTTGTTGAGCGGTCTGCTCCTTTCTCCCAATTTCTCATTTGCTTTTTTGAGCGGCTTGCCACTTTTTCTCAAATTATCTAATTCTTTGTGAGCGGTTTGCTCCCTGTTCTCAAATTCTCTAGTCTCTCTCGAGTGGTTTGCTCCTTGTTAGCAAATTCCCTAGTCTCTTTCGAGCGTTTTGATTTTTGTTCTCACATACTCTAGTCTCTTTCAGTCTCGTTCGAGCAGCTTGCTCCTTTCTCTCAAGTTCTGTTTTTCTGTTTTGAGCGATTTGCTCCTGGTTCTGATTCTCTAGTCTCTTTCGATCGGTCCTTGTTCTCAAATTCTCTAGTATCTGTCGAGCGGCTTGCCCCTTGTTCTTAAATTCTGTAACTTTTTGAACGGTTTGCTCCATGTTGTCTCGTTCGTGCGGTCAGTTTCTCTAGTCCTTTTCGAGCGGTATGCTCCTTTCTCTCAATTTTTTTCCTTTGGGAACGGTTTACCACTTATCTCTCAAATTCTCTAGTTTTTTTCGAGCGGTTTGCTCCTTGTTTTTAAAGTCTTCAGTCGTTTTCGAGCGGTTTGCTCCTGGGGCTCAAATTCTCTAGTCCCTTTCGAGCGGCTTGCTCCTTGTTCTGAAATTTTCTTCTAAGTCCTTTTCCAGCCGTTTGCTTCTGTGGCTAAGATTTACTAGTCCCTTTCCAGCGGCTTGCTCCCTGTTCTGAATTCAGTTGTCTCTTTCGCTTGGTTTACTCCTTGTTCTCAAACTCTCTATTTTCTTTGGGGCGGTTTGCTCCTGGCTCTCAAACTCTGTAGTCTTTGCTTTTGTTCCGTCTTTTTCGAACAGCTTGCTCCTTCGTCCCAAGATTTCGAGCCTCTTTCGAGTGGTTTGCTCCTTGTCCTGTATTCGCTAGCCCCTTTCGAGCGGTTTGCTCCTTGTTCTCAAACTCTCTAGTATCTGTCGAGCGGTTTGCTCCTTGTTCTCAAATTCTGCAGTCTCCTTCGAGCGGCCTGCTACCTGTTCTTAAGTTCTCTGGTTCCTTTCGCGCTTTAGGCCCCTTGTTCTCAAATGCTCTAGTCTCTTTCGAGCGGTGTGCTCCTTGTTCTGAAATTCTCTCGTCCCTTGCGAACCGTTTGCTCTTCTCTCGTCTCTTTGAACGGTGTGTTTCCTTTCTAAACCTGTGGAGCGGTTTGCTCCTGGTTCTCAAGTTGCCTCGTCCTCTTCGAGCGGTCTGCTCGTTCTCAAAGTCTGTGGTCTGTTTCCAGCGGTCTGCTCCTTGTTCTCAAAGTCTCTAGTCTGTTTCGAGCGGTTTGCTCCTGGTTCTCAAATTCTCTAGTCTCTTTCGAGCGGTTCGCTCCTGGTGTTCTCAAGTTTCCTAGCCCCTTCCGAGCAGTTTGCGCTTGTTCTCAAATTGCCTCGTCCTTTTCGGGCGGGGTGCTCCTTGTTCTCAAATTCTCTAGTCTCTTTCGAGCGGATTGTTTTTTGTTCTCAAATTCCTTAATCGTTTTCTAGCTGTTTGCTACCTGTTCTCAAATTCTCTAGTTTCTCTCGAGTCGTTTGCTCCTCTCTCAACTTCCGTAATCCCGTTCGAGCGGTTTGCTCCTTGTTCTTAAATTCTCTAGTCTCTTTCGCTTGGTCTGCTTCTGTGAGTCAAACCCTCTAGTCGCTTGCCAGCGGTCTGCTCCTTGTTCTCAAATGCTCCAGTCCCTTTCGAGCCTTTCGCTCCTTGTTCTCAAATGCTCCAGTCTCTGTCGAACCATTTCCTTTGGTGTGGTTTCCTCCTTGCCCCTCGTCTCTTTCGAACGGTTTGCTCCTTTCTGTATGCGGTCTCCTCCTTGTCTTCAAAGTCTCTAGTCTCTTTCGAGCGGGTTGCTCCCGTCTTCTCAAATCCTCTAGTCCTTTTCGAGCGGTTTGCTCCGGTGTTCTCAAGTTCTCTAGCGTCCTCGGAGCGGTTTGCTCCTTGTTCTTACAGTTTCTACTCTCTTTGGAGCCTTTCGCTCCGGGTGTTCTCAAATTCTCTAGTCTCTTCCAGCGGTTTGCTCCTTGTTCTCAAATTTTCTACCCTCTTTCGAGCGGCTGGCTCGTTTCTCTCAATTTCTCTTTGTCTTTTTTGGAGCGGTTTGCCAGTTTTTCACAAAATCGTCAGTTGTTTTCGAGCGGTTTGCTCCTTGTTCTCAAATTCTCTAGTCTCTTTCGAGTGGTTCGCCGTCTCAAATTCCCTCGGCTCTGTCGAGCGGCTTGAATTTTGGTTCTCAAACACTCTAGTCTGTTTCAGTCTCGTTCAAGCGGTTTGCCACTTCACAAATTCTCGTCCTGTTTGGGCTGTTTGCTCCGGTGTTCTCAATTTCTCTAGTGTCTTTGGGGCGGTTTGCTCTTTGTTCTTGAATTCTCTAATCTATGTGGAGCGGTTCGCTCCTGGCGTTCTCAGGTTCTCTAGTCCATTTCGAGCGGTTTGCAAATTCTCTAGTCCTTTTCGAGCAAACCGCTCCGTCCTTTGGACCGGTTTCCTCATTGTTCTCAAAGTCTCTAGTTTCTTTCGAACAGTGTGCTCCTTGTTCTCGAATTCTTTAGTCCTTTTCGAGCGGTTGCTCCCGTGTTCTCAAGTTCTCCATTGTCTTTGGGGCGGTTTGCTCCCTGTTCTCTTTCTCTGCAGTCTCTTTCGGGCGGGGTGTTGCTTTTTTCGTTTCAAACTGCCTAGTCCGTTTCGAGCGGTTTGCTCCTTTCTTTTCAGACTCTCAAGTATCTTTCGCTTGGTTTGCTCCAATTTTCAGTTCCCCCATTCGTTTTCGAGCGGGCTGCTCGTTTTTCTCTACTGCTCTAGTCTCTGTCGCTTGGTTTGTACTTTGTTCTCAAATTCTCTTGTCTTTGTCGAGCGGCTCGCCCGCGGCTCTCACACCCGCCAATCCTCCCCGAGCGGTTTCATCCGCATTCTCCGGTTGTCTAGTTTGTTTCGAGTTGTTTGCTCGTTGTTCTCATTCCCTAGTCTCTTTCGAGCGGTTTGCTCCTTGTCCTCAAATTCTCTAATATTTGTCGAGCGGCTTGCTCCTTGTTCTTGAATTCTGTAGTCTTTTTTGAGAGGTTTGCTCCATGTTCTCGTTCTCTAGTCTCTTTCGTGCGGTCAGGTTTCCCTAGTCTTTTTGGAGCGGTTTGCTGGTTGTTCTCCAATTCCTAATCTTTTTCAGGCGATTTGCTCCTTGTTCACCAACTTTTTAGTCCCTTTCGAGCGGTTTGCTCTTTGTTACTAAATTGTTTAGTCGTTTTCGACCGGTTTGCTTCTGTGGCTCAAATACACTAGTCCCTTCCGAGTTCTGCTCCCTGTTCTGACATTTTGTTGTCTCTTTCGCTTGGTTTACTCCTTGTTCTCAAATTCTCTATTTTCTTTGGGGCGATTTGCTCCTGGTTCTCAAATTCTCTAGTCTCTTTCGAGCGGTTTGCTACCTGTTCTCTAGCTCTCCAGCTCTTCGCGAACGGCTTGCGCCTGGTTCTCAAATCTCTAGTCTCTTTCGAGCGGTTTGCTCCTTGCTCTCAAGTTCTCGAGTGTCTTTCGAGCGGTTTGTTCTTTGTGTTCGCAGAATTTCTTTATGTCTTTCTGAGCAATTTCTGTTTTTCGGAGCGATTTGCTCTTTTTTTGTCAACGTCCAACTTTTTTCGCTTGGCTTGCTCTTTGTTCTGAAACTCCCGAGTCTCTTTCGAGCAGCTTGCTCCTTGCTCTCAAATTCTCTAGCCCCTTGCGAGTGGTTTGATCCTTGTTCTTGAATTCTCTATGTTCCTTGCAACGGTTTGCTCTGTGTTCTCAAATTCTCTACTGGTTTGCTCCTTATTCTCAAATTCTCTAGTCTCTTTCGAGCATTTTGCTCCTTCCTAATTCTTGCACTCTCTCGTCTAGTCTCTATCCAACAGTTTGCGGCTTGCCCTCAAACTTTCTAGTCTGTTTCGAGCGGTTAGCTCCTTGTTCTCAAATGCTCTAGTTTCTTTCGAGCCGTTTGCTCCGTTTTCTCATTCCCTAGTCCCTTTCGAGCCAAACTCTTTAGTCTCTTTCGAGCGGTTTGCTCCTTGTTCTCATTCGCTCTAGTTTCTTGCAAGCGGTTTGCTTCGTGTTCTCATTACGGTTTGCTCCTTGTCCTTAAACTCTCTAGTCTCTTTCGAGCTTTTTGCTCCTTGTTCTCAAACGTTCAAGTCCCTTTCGAGCGGCATGCTGCTTGTTCTGAAAATTCTCTAGTCCCTTTCGAGCCGATTGTTCTTCTCTCGTCTCTTTCGAACGGTGTATTTCTGACGCTTTGAGCGGCTTGCTGGTTGTTCTAAAACTCCCTAGGCCCTAGCCCTTTGCGAGCGCTTCACCCCCTGTTCTCAAAGTCTCTGAATCTCTTTCGAGCGGTTTGCTCTTGGTTCTCAAATGGCCTAATCCCTTTTGAGCCGTTTGCTCTTTGTTCTCAAATCTTCTAACCTGTTTGGAGTGGTTCCGTCCTGGCGTTCTTCAATTTGGTAGTCTCTTTCGAGCAGTTTGCGCTTGTTCTCAAGTTCTTTAGTCTCTTTCGAGCGGGTTGCCCCTTGTTCTCAAATGCTCTAGTTTCTTTCGAGATTTTGTCGTTTGTTCCATTAGTCCCTTTGGAGCGGTTTGCTCCCTGTTCTGAAATGCTCTCTCTTTCGTCTGGTTTGCTCCTTGTTGTCAGCTTCTCTAATTTATTTCGAGCGGTTTGTTCTTTGTTCTCAATTTTGTACTTTCTTTCGAGCGGTTTGCTCCTTGTTCTGAATTCTCTAATTTCTTTCGAGCGGTTTACTCCTTGTTCTCAGATTGTTTTTTCTTTGGGGCGGTTGTCCCCTGGCTGTCACCTGCTCTAGTCACTCTAGTCTCTTTCGGGCGGTTTGCTACCTGTTCTCAAATTCTCCAGCTTCTCACGAGAGGCTTGCTCCTGGTTCTCAAATCTCCAGCTTTTTAAAGGGCGGTTTGCTCCTTGCTCTCAAGTTCTCGAGTGTCTTTCGAGCGGTTTGCTCCTTGTGTTCTGTCCGCTTAGGCGAAGGCTTTTCTTGGTCATGGATACATGGCGAGGTAGAACAAAACGCGTGCGCGGGAGAGAAGGAAGTTTCAGACCCTGTCCACATTGGTGGAGAGGCAATAAGACCCTGCGCTGGGCGGAGGGTTTGCTTCGGACTCTGTCCATGCATGCTCATGCTCGAGAAGCTGTTCCGGGCCTGCCCAGGGCAGAGAAATAGCCTTTCCGACAGTTCCCAAAAAACACCCTACGGGGACAAAAAAAAACCAAGCCCCACATTTGGTGGGGGGGGGGGGGNGGGGGGGAACTGGAAGCTCGCACAACTTGCCACCCTCATCATCCCTCATCTCAGTGTCAGAGCGGGACTTGTTTCACAGGCCCGCCTTCCCGTCAAGCCCCACATTCGGAACCACCGGATGCCGATTGGAGTACCAGCGCACGGCGAGGTTGCTAAGCCCTTACCCTCCACCCAGCGGCTGGCAACTTGCCTTCCAAGCAAAGCGTCCTGGAGGTGCGGGGCGGCGAAGGTCGTGGTCAGCGCCGCGAACACATCGTCTTCCGGCGCCGGCGCTGTCACCTCCTCGAACAGAAGTCTTGGGGCTACGGGCTAGATACGGGTTTAGGTACAGGTGCAGATATGATAAAATGATGACAAGGAGGTTGTTTCGAAAACAAAACCAACACCAGCAGCAGGACGACGACCACGAAAAATCACGCCAGTACGACTGGGCTCGCAGAGACAAGCGTCGTTGAGTCATTGCCCATCCATGAAAAGGAAAGAAAAAGGTGCCTAAGCTTCCAGGCTTTTGGCGACTCCCCTGTCCATGCCTGCGGCGCTTGGGCGCGAGGGCCGGGCGCCTTGGGCGGTGCCCGGGGCGGTGCCTTCGGTGGCGCCTCGGCTCTCCGGAGACTCCAAGCACCCATAGCAGAGGAGCTCACTAAGATGTCGCCCAGTTGCGGGAGCCCGTGGTGGCGGCTGTGAGCGCAAAGCTTTCACGTCGGGCCCACTTGCAGGTGGGTCCGCTGCCTCGGGCGGCGGTTTCTCGAGCGTCAAGCTTTTGGAAATTCTCTCTTGCAGCACAGATTAAATGAGAGGACAAGAACTCAAAGACGTCAAAACGTTGAAAAAGGCTAAGAACTTTCAAAAGTGACTTGAGCTGAAGAGTCGCAACCTGTGGACGAGACGACTCGCCCACACGAGGCTTTTCCTTATTCGACGGCGGCTGACTTGGCACTTCCGGCTGGCCAGCTTCACCACGATGGGTGCTGGAAGTGGCGGGTGCTTTCGCAGCCGAAGCAGCTCCTGTACTAGCAGCTTGCGTGATGGGCTCCTTGGGCTTTGCAGCTTTGCTCGGCTTGTCAGCCCGAGGAGGTGCCACTTCTTCCTGCTTGTCCGTTGCCTTTTCCCACACCTCCGCTCGCTCGACGGCGCTCGCGGTCTCCTCTGCTGGCGGCTTCTCTTTCGTGCTCCCGTCTCTAGGGAGACTCCTCGCCGAGGCCTTGGGACCCTCCTTGAACTCTGCGCTGCTCTTTGTCGGGGCGGGTGCTGTCCGGCCAACGGCCTTGGGCTCTGGATCAGCCTGGCGACTCTGTGGCATCGGCTCTGCTGGGGGCATCGGTGGCTTGCTCGGCCTCGCTTCCGGTTCCGGTGTAGAGCCAACAGCTGCACCTGCCCTCCCTGCATCGCCTGATGTCTGCGGCTCCACTTCCGGGACTTTCGCATCCAACAGCACCTCGGCGAAACTCGACAGTGCACGCTCAAGGGTCACGAACACAAGGACGGCAAAGCACCTCTTCCGCCTTCTTCATTTTCGTCGGACCCTGCAAGTGCGGGCCACTTTCTGGTTGCACATCCGCCTCAGAGGAAAACAAAAATCGAGCTGCCAAGAGCACAGTTCTCCGAATTCGACAGCCATGGCCCCGGCCTGCACATGGGCCTCCCTTTGCAGGAAGCCCTGCGTGCGTAAAGCATCCGTGGCGTCGGGAGCAGGTGTGTCAGCGTCGGCGCGCCAGTCTGCCTCCAAGGTTTCCATTGGGCATCGGATCGAGGAGGAAAGGCTTCCAGCGTGGAAGTAGGAGAGGGCAGTGAAGAGACAAATGCAATTCTCAAAGGATGCTGACTTCTCAGTCGCTGCTAGTCAAGAATCAACCCCTGAACTCCCCAAATACGCCAAAACATCTTCGCCTCCCAGAGGACCAGCATGGCCCCGAGGACCACCAGCAGGCGCAGCAGACTCGAAGCCGCCCGGCTGCAGTATCGTGGGGGCGGCGCCCAGTCGATGTCTGAGGCAGAATAGGAAAGAATCACAATACAGAGTAATCATCATCGTCAGCATGATCATAATCATAACCATACTCATCATCATCGTAATCATAATCATGATAAACGGAAGGAGAGGCGAGAGATTAAATTTCTATTCTTAGAGGATTCCTGTTAGTGGGCTAGAATATAGAAAGGGTATAGTGCAATACACTGCATTGAACGTAGCTTCTACTACAATTTCAGGTGATATTCTATAATGATGCTATCATATATCTAATTATCAAGGCCCCGACATTACACTTTGAACACCAAGGCAGCGACAAGCTTCGGCAGGAGGGTGGAGGCGCCAAGGCTCAGCGCCGCAAACATCGAGATGAGCCAAATTGTGTTGAAATACTTATCATATAGCTATGATACACTAGGGCATACTATGATACATTCTAGTATGCAAACAATGATACTATAGCGTACATCCTTAATCCACGAATGCGTCGAAGAAGAACCTTAGAAACAAGGCCTGCTGTCACATCGAGTCTGTGCCCGACACCCAGGCCAAATCATCGAGGTGATATGAAGCTTCTAAAGCTACCCAGATCCTCAAACCTCAAGCTTAAACTAAACCCCAAAGAACCAGTAAGTCTGCAACCTTCGCTCTAACCCTTCAATCCGAACACCCAGAATACAAGCCGCAAAAAATTACTTGTTTTTGGAAGTCTAATCTGCTATACTTCTTGTATACTAAAACGGGCCTGGCTCCGGCTGGAGGGCTGCCAGCCTCTCTTGGAGCCTTGCGTTCCGGGCAGTGGGATGCAAGGCTTACAGTGTTTGGGGTTTGCGGGTTTGGTGACGGAGCTCGTGGTTTTGGATGTTCAGGGTTTAGGGTTTACGGTACAGGGCTGTGCCTCCTTCCATCACCTCTGCCTGCTCATGGGGCCCCTTCTCCAAGCCCACTCTTACTCTCAACACTTGCTGCTACTCTTCTTTTTGGCTCTTTCTTGTTTTCCTGTTTTTCTGCTACCAGTGGAAATGTTGTCAGTGCGCTCTTTGCTGTTATGGCTTCTTTTTTTGACATCCTCGTCCTCCTCCTGCTGCTGCTCCTCCTCCTCCTCCTCATCATCATCATCATCATCATCAGTCACACTATGGATATCATTAACATGCCACTGCCAGCACCTTAATTATCTTCCTCGTTGCCACCGCGATAGCTAAACTCAACGAAATCGAAACATTAGCAATGCCGATACTATCCTATCATCGCCACCATCAGCACACCCGTTTTACTCGAACCAGTGCTGACAGTACGGCTCTTATCCTCAGTGAGACTGCCACTACAGACGGCGACCACGACGAAACCAACGATGGCGATGCCCAAAATGTCAAATGACACGAACACGAAGAGACAGAATCCCCAACCCCGGCTTAAAGCCCGAACGAACCCCGGCTCAACTATCCGACTCTACTTGCTCAAACCCCACAATTTCGAAGCCCCCGCAACCCCGATGAAGCACCGCTGAACGGTTCGGGTCAGAGGGCAAAACCAGCTCCTTCGACTTTATCTGAAGTGTCGCCTGCAGCTCGGCATTTCGCTTCTCCTGCATGTTTTGGTTTCGGGTGCTGGGCTTAGCAAGATCACGTCATACTCCACAGGTTGAATTAGGTCTCGGATGTATATAAAAGCTTGTTCGATTCACGGTTCAAGATTTACAGCTTCGCGTGTACGGCCTAGGATCAGACCGCGCCACTCGTGGTTTCTCGTCGTCTAAAGCTTGCCTTGGGGCGCTTCGCGTTGATTGCGAAAGCCCGTCCTGTTCTATGGCCGCCTTGTCCAGCTCAGCGATGGTAGCGAGAAGTTGGTCCATAGCTCGGGAAAGCCATGGGGCGAAAGGGTCGCCTGCTGGGGCTCGGCGGTACCAATGGAAACTTCATCGGGCTCGGCTGATCTCTGCGGGGGATGCAGGAAAGTTCTCGGAGATGTCAGGCCTCACTCAAGTTTGGAAACGATGAGAGGGACAAAAGTGTGGCGGCATGGCCTTGAACCAAAGAGACAGCAGGCGTAGGCCAAGACGTTGATCCGGACTGACCACTCTTCAAACGCTCTACGGGTCTGCCGATACGGAATGAGATTCTTCAAGCTGCAGCCCCAAGTACTATTGACTCCACAGTTCAGTTGCCGAACTCCAGAGACCCCAGAGCCGCTTGAAGGCATCCCAGAACCCTCCCATGCGCTGCCTTGCGACTCTCGTCAAGGTATCCCCAAGTGTGGAGCCAGTCTGCCACCTGCTCGGGCTCGAGGCTTTCCGAGGGCTTTCGGGTGCTCCCTGGAAATGACGAGGCCAAGGCTGAAGGGCTTAGGATGGTTGAGGGCTTCAGGGCTTTAGGGCTTTTCGGGTAGGGCTTTCGTTGGATTTAGGGCTTTCTTTGGACAGTGTAGGGCTTTAGGGCTGTGGGTTTGGAGTTTAGAGCTTTGGGGGGCAGGGCAGTGTAGGGTTCACGACATGGTTTGAAGTGTGGAGTCTTGGCCAGGCTGGTGTCTTCAGCAAGTGTTTGGGCTGCAGGTTTACGGACAGGGTTTGGGGGTTGGGCTTCTACGAAAGCACCAGCTGCTCTCCTGGTCAGGGTCCCGGCGTGGACGATCAAGGGAAGATTCGGAATCTGACATATCTGACAAGCTCGCGTGCCAGAAGACAGCAATCGCGGGCCAGAGCATGTCAAACAAGGTCCGCCTATGCTTTCAAGGTCCAGCAATACCCGATAAGAGAAACCAAATGTTAGGAAAGAGTGGGAATACTAAGTGAAAGCCACCTTTATCGTCCGAATGCAGAGGAGGAGGAGGACGAGGAGGAGCAGAAGGAGGAGGAGGGTATTGGTATTGACTGTGTTGATGCAATGAAATGATGGTGGTGGTGGTGGTGGTGGCAGTCGCAATAATGATTCGGTACCAGCACCCCCTCGTGTCCACAGTGACAGCAAGAAGCTCAGACTTCGACCTCCTGGTTTCGAAGGGACAGGTCTCAGCAGGGGCAGACAAGCTCTGGCGGGGGGGGCCTCTGAAAAAAGGCGGCTTGAAACAGACTGATGGCTTCTTTCTGGCAACCTATGTAGGGCCTGGGGTATGCAGACCACGGCGCGCTCATGTCGAAAAGCCCGATCCGACCAAATCTACCCAAAGTTCCGCCCAGACAACCAAGAATCCGGGGCAACGACTTCCTGCTCGCAGGTGGCCCCTCATTTGCTGGGGAGATCAAGTTTAGGGTTTCGGAGTTTAGGGTTTAACAGCACCTGGTGATGTTGAAACTGGTGGACGAGTGCTTACGTGTAAGGCCTTCGTCTGCAGGGTCTCCGAATCAGGGGCTTACAGTGTGGGATATCTTGGGACCTTGGCTGTGCCTTTAGGGTTTAGGGTTTGGGATTTAGGGTCTGCCTTTGAAGCAGCGCCACATCGAACCAGCGGCTGTGCAGTCACGCCGGCTGGGAGCTTCTTGGCAGATGACTAATCTAGAGGCCGGAATAAGTAGAATAGGGTTTTGGGGTATAGTATACAATAATTACAATAAGGAACCCCCAAAACGGTATAGGCAATTCTTATAATTAAGGGTCCGATATTGGCCCAACGACAAACAAATTGTCACTTGTCTCTCGTCCCGAGGAGCTTCCCAAAAAGTTGAAGAAGGAAGAGGCGAAAAAGAAGAAAGATTTGCGAACCTTGAAGACCAAGAAATAATCAGAATAAAATTAAAGGTAAGAAGACGAAACGAAGATAGAAGAAGAAAAGCATAAGGCCTAAACCTAAACAGAAGAAACCAATAAAAGAATGACAAAGAAGAAGCGAAGCACTAAATGAGAAAGATAGAAGAAAAGCATAAACAGAAGAACGCAATGAAAGAAGAACAAAAAAGAAACGAAGAACTAAATGAGAAAGAACAAAGAAAGACCAGTAGGAAAGAAAACGACAAGAACGAAGACACCTGCATGTAGGCGACATGCGGCTGCATCACGAGAGGTTTTAACTCGTTTGCGCTTCCGGGTTTCGGTTTATGGTACATGTGCGGTCTTCTCCCACCAACCTCCCAAAGACCATGCTCGGCTGCTCGCCTGTGCGACAGCTCTTCCAGGCACTCCCGGACGAAGTGCTGGCAGTTCGAGACCTGGTCCGTCTCATCTGAGTCTCTGATTGTGGGTTACATCACAAGGATCGCATGTTACTGCGTGGGCGCATGGACGGATGCATGGATGGACGCATGGATAGGTGGATGTGTGTATGTGTGCCTGTGGCTACACCCTTTAGCAAGGACTTGCAACTACATGGAAGCCCAAAAAAATCGGAAACAGCATGCCGAGGCTGAACCATTCAAGACGAACAAGCTCTCAAGGCCCATTGCTAGCAGCTGCTACCAATGAACCATACCGCAGCTGGGCCTCTTGGGCCTCCTTGAAGGCTTTTGTAGCAGCCTTGCCGCGTCTCTTCTCCCCGCTCGGGGCTTCGCTTACTGTTTAATGTAGGGGCCTTAATGATTAGAACAGGGTTTGGGGGTATATTATACTATATAATCACAAATAAGGAACCCCCAACATAGTATTGGTGATTTATTTAAGCCCCTATATTATGGGTGTTTGCATCACGAAGTGAAGTCTACCAGGCCATGTGCATTTGACATTTCCTGTCTGCGTTTCTGTCGCATCATCGCATCCTACTGCTCAGGGAGACTGGAACCTGTTCACCACATGTGCCAAAATCCAACGAAGACGTCCTGGCCTGTGCGCAGGCATCCTACGACGAGCTATCTCACGCAGCTGGCAGAAGTAATCCAATACACAAGGCACCAGGAAGCTGGGCTTCGGGCGACGGCATCCCAGAAGGTCTCGCAAGGAGTGGCGAGCTCTTGTGCTTCTACGGCTAAGAACCGCATACAGTAAACTTTCAGGGTTCAGAAGCCTGAACACTTAACCCTCCATCTTAATCAATCTTATCGTGCAGCAAAACAAGGAACAGGCATCTCCTCGCATTCCACCGTCAGAAGCGCACAGATGCCGTGCGAACCAATTGGCTGGCCACAAAATCCGAAGAATCGACCGAAGACCAACCTACAGTGATAACACCTCATACTGACCAAAGCTCGAAACGACAGCAACGACCAGAAAAACGATAACTCTACTAATTACTAATTATGACAGACCGTGACACACAGGAAAGATGACAGCCCCTGAATGCGTTGAATACCGCACTCGGAGTCGCAATGAAGCAAGAGGGGCAGACAACGCTTGACGGGCAAAAACGCCCAAACCACATATGCCAGTGTGCAAAACAAGCACACCAAGCAATGAATCGCCAAATCACGGCCAGCCCGGTGTACGCGGATGAATACTTTCGAGTTCGCGTGCTTTACATGCCCGCGGCAGCCCGCCCTTGTCTCTGTCTACCAACGGCGCGAGCGCCAAACGCAGGTTTGGCATCGACTTCCGTGGAGGTCTCATCCTTATCCCAGCCGCCCTTGGCCCAGGCCCTAGGCGAGCCCGGCTTGCCTGCACATCCAGATCAACCTCCCAGCTGTAGCCGGTACGAGGGGCCTGGTGAAACCGCCAGAAGCAGCGGCAAGAGCAGTGGGTAGAGGATGGTCTGGTCACGTGGCAGTGAAGGAAGTGTAGTAGGTTGTAGTGGCAGTAGGGATTGCTTTCGTCGGGGCAATGACAGCGGCTGCAGCAGTAGCGGCACCGGAAAGCAACTTGGCGGGAATCGTTGCAGTGGCCGCTCAGTAGTGGTGGCATTGTCCACTGTTCATTGGCATCCGGGATGCCGTTGCACTGCTCAAGGCTGCTACGTGGCTTTGTCACAGGCTTTCATGCAAAGGCTTGGAGCGAAGCTTGAGTTTCGGGTTGCAGAGCGGAGGCCATGCGGTCTGAGGCTGGCTAGCAACCAGATACAGCTACAGCGACAAACGCGGCAGCGCTCGTTCTTGCAATATGTGGAAACTTCATAGACCGAGGCATGCCAGACCCTCTGCACCCGAGCTTCAATCCAAGTGCCAAGCCTCGGCGAAGCGTTCCAGAAACCTGAGGTGCTGCGAAATCGGGGCCTGAAGCTACGCACGACTCAGGTTGCTCGGAGCTGAGGGCTGCCGGAGTCAAACACCAGCAAATGCCAACGCTCAAACGCACTCCGTTGCGTGACTCTGCATGTGCTGACCTCATGCAAAAACCCTTCCACTAGCCACGGGACCGCAATAGAACCTCACTCGCATCACCCTGGAGTCTCAAGCCTAACACTGAGAAGCTCAGAAGCGGGACCCTCACCCCGCACGACGCCAGCTCACGCCCACGTCGGCGTTCTTGTCGAGATAGAGGAGATCCTGCAGACTCCACAGCCCGTCAGATCTCGGGAGTGCTGGACTTGGTAGTAAACAAGCAGGTTCGCACGGCGTCCCGGTGGGGTTTCAGGCTCCGGAGAATGAGATCTGGAACGAAAGGCATCCTGAGACTCCCCGCCTCTTTCTCTGCATCTGGGCACTGCAGGCGCACAGCCTGATTAGGAATGAGTTGCAGCATGCAATCGGAAGCTCCCCGATCACTCCAGGCTTGTCAGAATGCCATCCGGGAACGCATTAGCATCTTCAGCAAGCAGGACCCATATCAGCGCTTAAATTGCGGTGGCTGGACCCGAGGCGGCAAGCCCTACAGTGTGCAATCCAAACTGGGCAGAGTCACTGCCATGTCTGTGTAAATAGCTGCACCCCAGTTTCACCGGTTGAGATATCAGCAGACAACGCACCGCTAACGTGAAGTCGCGAATAGTAGGCTCTCCACTGAAGCGGGGAGTGGCACGCAAGTTCTTTGATCGGATGGGATGCACAGACTTTGGAAAGATGCGAGGGTGCCGTGCCTGTCCCACCCCATCACGATGGCGCACGCACGGATAGACCTCACTACCTGCAAGAAACCGCGAAACGTGACCTCTGATCCCTGGAACTCCAAGCACCCAGCCAAGACGGAATGCTTCAGCCGGAAGAGCCACCTTCCATCACAGGGACTCTTAGGAAAGCAAGGGGGAGGGGGCTTAGGGTACCATACTTCCTTAAACTTCCGTAGGCCTTATGAAGCCCTTCGCAAGTCCTCATAGTTCCAGCGCGAGGGCCGAGCTCGTCGTCCGAGGTTTTGGAGGCTTTGGCTTTCGGCTGTGCTAAGGCTCTGATGGTACTCCTATCTTAGTTGACATTTAGTGTTTAGCTGGCAACGGAGTTCCTGTAGAGTTCTATAAGATATGAATTCCAAAATCTAAATGCCCCCCAGGTCTGTCACATCTCACAGGTCAGCTGGGGCGCGAGCCCCCAGAAACCCAGCCGCGCGGGACGGCAGTGTTCAGCAACCTGAGCACTCACAGCCGTCCAGCATGGAATGCTGTGACCTTCAACCGGTGGGCGCAAATCTGCAGATTTCACGACAGCTCGCAGAAAGCCTCGGGACCCGAGCACCCTTCACGCGGCAAGTCGAAGACCAGGGTCCCGGGGCGAAGGCTGCACAGAGCACAGCAGGGTTTCAGCAATAGAGTTTGGGGTTCGGGTTAGGGCCAGGGTTTGCCGCAACATGAGACCACACAAAGCCCCGTAAAGTCTGTTGCAAGCTACGTACCTGACAGTTTCTTTCTCAAGACTGCTCTGCCTCCGGGCAACATCCAGTGCAAAGCGTCCGGAAAGAACAGTGCACTGCAGAATGCATATCACCGAGCGTTCAGAAACTGGCCCTTGCTCAGGAGAGTCCCAACCCCCTCCCGAACTGGCACTGCCTTTACTCCGCAGGAAGCCTCTCGGACGCTGCATATCCAGACTGTCTTAGTCAACACTGCGAAGCCGAAGTCATCCTCAAGCCCTGCTGTAGCTTCGCTAGCCATCTGTTAGGAACTCCAAATGCATCCAATAAAAGGGCCTAAATAATTACCAATAATATCTTGGGGGTACCTTGTTAGAATTACAGTATAGTGGGCCCCCAAACCGTATTCTAATTGTTAAGGCCCCTGTATCACATGCGCAGGGCAGCTGCGCCTGTGCCCTGCTGGCCCAGGTCTAGGTCTGTACCGAGGTCTTCGCTCAGGCTGCAGTGCAGGTCTGACCTCGCTTGCTGCTCCGCCCGGGTACTTCTCTGTATTGCCACATGGCCGAAAGGGTTTCGGGCCTTTAGGGTGTAGGAAGCTTAGGGGTTCTAGAGAGTCCCTCGAAGCTCTGCAGAAACACAGCTCGTGCATCCGATGCCAGCATTGCGCTGGGCCTTTTCCAAGAAAAGTAGCTGGCACACAGCGGACGAAGCTTAAAACAAAGCACGCATCCCTGAGCCCTTGAACTGATCCCTGCACTGGGTACCAGAGCAGCGTGTATCGCTCTGGCGGCGCCGCACCTCAGTTTAGAGTTTGTAGGGTCGTGGGAAGAACCAGTAGTAACAGCGGTAAGACTCCCTTATGGCCGGCACATAGCTGAACTACCCTAAATCCTAAACCCTATAGGCCGCACACCATTAATCGAAGATGAGATTGACTCAGGCCCTGGCGAAGCAGGGCCACACCCCACACGCGCTTGACATCCTCGGGGAGGCACAAGCTTTTCTTCCTCTAAGGCTTTCAAAGGCCTTTAGGGTTTCGGGGTTTAAATCTGTTCAGAGCTGGCTGCCCCAGAATTGAAGACCCAAGTTGTGATCGATCGGCTGGCCTCGTCTGCAGACGGAAATAGCCGGGCCCTGGCAAGTAAGGACACCGCATCATGGAGCCATGGAACATCGGATGAAGCACGATCGAAGGGTTGTGGGAGATCCCAACAAACTACGGCACGTTTCTGCTCTCTCATCTCGCCTCAGGGCCTTCGACCAACTCGCAGAGCGGAAAAGTGCCGGCGCGATTCCAGCCTGCCTTCGAAAGACTTTGTTTGTGCAGCACCCTCACCAAGTCACTCATCAAGTTGCCGCTGAGGGCATTGTTTGGCAGAGTACTATGGCTCGCGTCCTGAAACCCCGCGCATCCTCAAACAAGCACAACAGTGCGGGCCCGAAACCTTTTCGCATTCGGCCAACATACAAACTATAGCCTAAACTGCCAACGAACACTGAATTGAAAACTTGGTGACGTCTGGCCTACTTCGTGCACGGCAGCGCCCTCGACCCATCCCGACCCGAGACATGCGAAAGGAGCGCCTTAAGACGAAGAGATCCCGACAGTCGGCATTCAGGCGCAAGCGCAAGAAACCTCGGCGAACTGACCGAGAGGCAGCCCAGAGCCGAATCTCCACAGTGATGCTGAAAATATCAACCTCCAATGGCTCTTTCATTCAAGCACTGCCAAGAAACTGCGGGACTCGGAAGTCAGAGGCCCCAGGGGAAAGTATTCCGTAACCTCGGCGCAAAGCATGCTCTTCATTAACCCGCCGTCGGACAGAAGAACAAGATATTATCCATGCAGCACCAACACGGACAAGAAACTGCGAGTGGTTTAGGGCACTTCTTGCAGACACCGGCTCAAACGCAAGCGCACCGCGAAGCGAACAACTCCAATGCCGTACAGCAAACCTCGCCAGCTCAGGCAAGTTCCTCCACGATGCTAGCAGCCTGGCCATGACCTGCACGACAAGTTGCCAATCTTGCGCTCTGGCGCCTCTTATGGCCATTGCAACGTCTGGCTGAGCTCCAGCCCTAAGTCACACTCACACGAAAGCCACGGCAGCCTTGCAAATTGCTTCCGGCAGGGGGCACCATGCTCGCGGCAATTTGCTGAACGATCTCGCATCATGTGGACTTGCGAGATGCAAACGGGACGAAGGTTGCACAAAGCAGAGCAGGATTCGGGGCTAAGAGTTTGGGGTATAGGGCACAGGCTTAGGGCCTAAGGGTCAGGGTTTGCCGCAACATGAGACCACAAAGTTAGCGCAAAGTCTGTCGCAAGCTGCATACCTGACAGTTCCTTTCTCAAGACTGCTCTCTTCGGGGCAACATCCAGTGCAAAGCGTCCGGAAAGAACAGTGCACTGCAGAATGCATATCACCGAGCGTTCATAGAATGCCTCTTGCTCAGGCGAGTCTCAACCCCTCCCGAACTGGCAGAACTGTCTTTACTCCGCAGGATCGAAGTCATTGGCAAGGCACCTGTTAAGGGTCGTTCGAAATGCTCAGAGTCTGTGGCTTGGATCCTTAATAATCGGGCTTTTGGGTTTAAGGTTTAGGGTCGCCCTTTGGATCTGGAGTTTAAGGTTTCGGAATGGGTGTAGGAATTAGCGCTTGTAGCTTGTATGGTTCCAGTACCTGACAGAGTAAAAACATGTACTCATGCAAACGCTGATTAACAAACCCCCTAAACCCTAAACTCTAAAAAGGAGTGTGGGGGCAATGGCAATGGGTGTAGCACCTCACAGTTGCGCCGGTGCGCCGGCGCGCCGCTGGCACATGGATGCGCCGATGCGCCGGTGCGCCGGCGCGTCGCTGGAACACGGATGCGCCGATGCGCCGCTGCGCCGGTGCGCCGTTGGAATAGGGATGCGCCGATGCGCCGCTGCGCCGCTGCGCCGCTGGAATAGGGAT